>JAGKTI010025730.1:0-13862 GCA_018397915.1 Birgus latro
AGGGGATGATAATTGGGTACAGAGGGTGAGAGGTGTTAATATTGGGGGAGGGGTTGGGAGGGGTAGACCGAGAAAGACATGGGACGAGGTCATTAAGTGTGACTTAAGGGTTAAGGGACTGAACAGGGAGGCTGCCAGGGATCGAGCAGCGTGGAGAGCCGCCATTAGGTGACCAAGGCCGACGCATGCAAGCATGTTGGAGCCTTCAAAAATGAAAACAAATAGGACAGGGCCAGAGGACTCTGGGACAGGTAGACGTAGCTGGGGCTTGCAGTAGGATGAGGCCCGGCAGTAGCGGAAGGCCCAGTGTGGCGGCCTGTGTCAGAAAGCCACTGGTCATCGGGGTGTCCAGAGCAGCCTCTGTCAGGAGGTCGGACTGCTGGTGTTCGTATGAGCCTCATCAGGAGACTGGGCCATAACTGGGTCGTCCGGGAGTGGTCTGAGGGCGGCGTGATGTGGGCGCCCTTCCTGAGGTGCCTGGGGGATCGGGCCTAGGGGCTGGGCCCGAACAGAGAGAGTAGGCGCACCTGTTGGCACCACTCTGACGAGCAGGAGGTCGTCAGGTGGTGCTTGGAAGGTCACGCCCCGGGGTCCTGGAGACATCTCGGCTGGTCTGGGGGCTGCGGTCTCTCCTCTGCTGAGCCTCCGTCAGGGATGAACTGTGGCAGCTCAGTGTGAAGAGCCCGTCAGGGGTTGGGACTGCCGAGGGGCAAACTGGAGAGCTAGGACCCCAGGTATCAGGGGGCCTTGCCAGGTCTCCTCCAGCTGTTGTTTCAGTGGGAGGGTGTCCCTATTTGGAGAAGGGGCGAGGATATCCGAGCTGCCACTGGCAGACTCCAGCAGGTCCGGGAAATCCTCAGGTGGGGAAGGCACTGGGGTAGGGGGCGAGGGGCAGCATGTAGCCATTCCCTCCCCGGCGCGGTTTGTGGCCGTCGCCAATTCCCCTAAGACACGAAAGGCAGAGTGGCTTGTGGCCACCTCCTCCCCATGCGGATTGTGGCCGTCACTGAGGGTTCGATGGCTGTCTGTTGGCGTAGTGCAGCTTGTGGCCGTCACTTGCTCATGAGTGCGGCTTGCGGCCCTCACCCGGGCACCGTGCCCCGCGAGGACTACACCCCGAGTGCAGCTTGTGGCCGTCACCGGTGTCCTTCCCGGAGGGCCCGCAGGTGCGCTGCTTATAGCTGTTGCCCTCCTAAAGGTGAGGCTTGTGGCAGTCACCAGTGTAGGGTTCCTCCTGACAGAGGCGCGGCTTGTAGATATCACTGCTCTGGGGGTGCAGCTTGTGGCCGTCACCAAGGTGTGGCTTGTGGCCATCACCTGTTCCCCTTCTCAGAGTTCGAGTGGGAGTGGCTTGTAGCCGTCACCTATTCCCCTTCTCTTTTAGGGTTGTAGCGGGAGCGGCTTGTGGCCGTCTCCCCCCGTGTGCAGCTTGTGGCCGTCACCCAGTGTGGTGGTGGCATAGCAGCGAAAGAGCGGCTAGTGGCCGTCTCCTGGGCGCTGACTGGAACTGAGTAGCCCCACCCCGATCCTGGCGAGGGCTGGTCCAGCGGAGATGTAGATGTAGTCTGCCGTGGTGAGTTACCTGAGTGCGAGAGGGGCGTGCGGGAAAGGCACAGGTGCGCCCGTCTTGCACTAAGCCGCGCTGACTACTTCTTCCCCTTGGGTGTCTCCTCCTGGGGTGGGTGTCTCGGCCAAGTAAGGTTCATGGGGCACTTCGGTAGTCTGCATTTCAAATCTATTGCTACAACTCAATATTCAGGTTGGAGGGATGGAAATTTTGGGCCAAGTTAGAGTAAAATGAGTACAGAATTAGTAAAGCCAAACAGCATACCTTTGGAGAGTGCAGCGGGAACAAGGTGACAGATACAGGCAGGAGGACAATGGCGGGAAAATCCAGCAAAATCTAACCACCAGCTTATGAAGTGACGTCAGCAACACTCGCGCCTCACAGTCGGTTCAAACGCCCGTCCACTTTACCACTGAACACCTGTGGTTCTTAAGTATGGTAACAGACAATAAAAAAATTGTGTAGTGATGTACTGATGCACTCTCTCCACGGAGTCTACCTCTGACCTACTGTTTATTGCTTGTTCGTCACAATGCTTCGAAAATTATGAGCCTCTCGCTCGGACATTAAGATTGACTGAACCTTTATCCTTGTCTTGTAGCCCTGTCCTTTTACTGAATGCTTTAAATATCGAATTACTTCATCTTAACCTAATTCAGTGTCTAATGACAGGGATGATCTGCTCACTTGACTTCCCCGGGCACCTTTTCTGACGCCACCGATTAAGTCGGGGTGGGTTTCTGTTCACAGAAAAGCAGTAAAATGGATGGGTAACTGCAAAAAATTAGTCACTGTCTGCTGACTCTTCCTGCTTGGCTTCTAGCGACAACGTTCCCCAGATTGTTGGGCTTGTACGGAATGGCAAATTCAAAATCTAAATGAACAAGATAATCCGCTGACTTTTTTTTCCATAATTTTGCAAACAGACAGACAGGCAGGCAGATTGCTAGACAGATGTATAAACCGGGCCAAATACAGTACATAACTTCTTTTCGCTTTTGAGGTCTGTTGTACTAGCATCCCATTTAGCAGAAAAAACGATTCGTACCAGATCACGTTAGTCAACCATGATGTGCGTATTTGGAGATTAATAAAGCCTTAGTTTCATTCTGTATATGAGAGATAAACGCAGTGGAAATATCAATAGTACCCTCCAACAGTCTGATACCAGAGCCTTCTCCCGTTCGCCTCTATCTAGATTTTTTCCTTTAACCATTTTTTTCCACAAATGGAGAGTCGTGGCAGACTTCTGTATTCCAGAAACTAACATTTTATTGGATCTACGTACAAAGTATTATGCGGAAATCTTGCACGTCATTGGCCACGAGATTTTAAGTTAAGAGATTCTGAAGTGATGCAAGGGCTGGGAACTCTCTATCTTTACTGCTTTTGGGCTGGGAGTTTACTGTTAGTAGTAGTAGCAGCAGTAGTAGTAGTTTGAGGATCAGCATTCCAGTTTTCACTGACAAATATTATGGAGCCTTCAGGCTAGAGTAACGGCATCTGAGTAATGACTGACTTGATCGGTTCCTTTTAATGCAGTACGTGACTTTTGAGCTTTATTTCAGCTCTAGGCATCTCTGCTCTTCAAAGCTTTCAGTTTTCCAACCAGATTTACATATAGTACTTTGTCTTAAGGGTACTACTGAGTTTAGAGCCTTCATGACTAACACCAGATAGTGGAGTACAGTACTCCAATGCTAGTAGAGAAGCCATGTGGGGTGCTTTGGGTCATGCCTGAGTTCAAGAGCTTTTCTTTGTTTTGTCCTTAACTTCTTGTGCCCTCAGTTCACGCAGTATGTACTCAGAGCATTTTCACAGTAGGGTGATTGCAGAGTTGAATTTTAGATAGCGGTGCCCAGCTCTGCTTGTTTCCCACTGATCAATAGAGTGGGCAGCATCCCTGAGATAAAGAAAACATCTATCTGTAGCCAGACACCATAATCCCATAAGGGGTGGCTGTTTGTCTTCTGAGTTGTTTTACGGGAAGGGGCACTAACCCTCTGCCAAGCCACTTGCTGATACACATGGAACATGGATGGGTTGGTTATATGGTTACCACCCAGCTTTGTAAATGGTTTCCTGGTTTACAGGAATCCATTAGATTTGTCACTCAATGTAAAGCCATCTGAAAAGTAAAGAAGAATAATACAAAGTGACGAAAGATGGAAGAAGAAGGAAAAGAGGAGTGCTGACACAGAAAAGGAATAATAAATATGAAGGATGGAAGTAGACAGCATTACATCAAGTGAGTGGATGATGGTCACCACCGCTTACCATCAAAGGCAAAATAGTCAGCACAAGAATGCAAAGTGAAGTGAGCCAGACATCAATTCATTTATTGTTCAAGGCTTTGTTCCACCCAGAGGCAAAAAATTCTTACAAAACTAAATATTGTATTTGATCATCTTTATTTCTATCTTCTGTATAAATCCAAGGATGAAGTGGTAGTACAAGGTGTGGTAGCTATAGCTCATCATCATCATCAAATCCTGTGTTGCCCCATAAGGAGTGTAGGAGCTAGGTGCTAGGCAAGTTGGTCCTGACATTTAAGATGAAAGCGACCAGACTCATTCATCCCTGAGTGGCATTACGTGAGTAATAAACCCCTACCACCCCTTGGATATAAATCAACACAAGGTCAATCTGGGTGCATCACCTTAATTATCCACAAAACCACCAGGGGCCATATTTGCTTATATGATTACCACCCAGTGTAGTAAATGGTTTCCTGGTGTACTAGAAACCATTTGGCTTGTCACTCAGTGTAGAGTCAACAGTAGACAGAAGGAAGAGGAAAGAAAGAAGGACATAAGAGGAAGGAAGGAAGAAAGAAAAGGGCAGCCACCCATGAGCAGCACTATATCAAGTGAGTGGATGGTGAGTGCCCCCACCTTCCACTAACCAAAAGCATTTTTACCTCAAGAAAATATGAAGGGTATTAGTTATATCTAGAACTGTATAAATTTGAAGAGTATATAATATCACAAGCTCATATCTACCATCAGCTTTCTTAACAACAGTACAGTACTTACATTATCAGGATAATAAAACAGCATGAAGTAAAATATTACATTTTTGTAACTTCAGGAAGGATACAGGCTGAATTAGTAGTGTTCTTAAATTAAATGGGTAAGAATTTTTTCATGATAGCTGTCCTCTTATTTGCCAGCAGGATCCCTTGACAGCACATTGGGGGGGGGGGGGGAGTGATTGGCAGTGGGTGATTTATTTTTTCTTTTTCTAATGGTAGTAGTGGAGGGAAAGATGACAGGGCTGGAGGGAACTGGTATGAGTTTAACTCCTTCAGCCTCAGGATGTCTTCTATATTTTATTGTTACTCTCTCCATATGATTCTCTTCTGTTTATGAGTTTATTTTCAAACTGGAGGAATCAGACATAATTTTCATTAGTCTCTTCAGTACAAGAGGTATATTCCTAAGTTCAACAAAATCATCTGGAGGTAGCAAGAATAAAACAGACTAATATATCATCACAGTGAAGAGGTAATATGGCAATGAGACAGACAGGAGAAACTTATTGAAATGGTATAATAAAACATGAGAAAGGCAGATGAATGAAACTGCACAGTGGTGAATGGGGGATGAGACAGATTAAACTAACTAAAAAGGGTTTAATATCATGTGAAAGGTGAATGACAGGAACTGAAATGAGCTTAGTAACAATAGTAACAAACAAATGGAGTTTAAGTTAAGAGAAATTTGGGTGAACATTATGACATGAGATTAATAAGGAAGAACAATTCTTCAATGGAGGAGAAATACTGCAGTAGTACCATACTACAAGTGTATGGAGTCACTGTCTTCAGTACTGTGTTCTATTCTTGACTTTGCGTATTTCAACTCCTATTTCTGGATTATACCCTCCTCTTTCGTTAGGTGCTTAGTTTTACAGTATCTTGTTTGTTGGTATGTTACACTGGTGTTCTCTTACAACTGACAGGTTAGTGGGAGTTGAAACAAGGCAAGCTGGAAAGAAAAAGGTAAGTAAATGAAAGCACTAGGACTATGGTTACTGGTACATCTCTCTCTCTGACCTAACTTGACATTCTCTCTCTCTCTCTCCACTGTTTATGTGGTGGGAATTCTGTACAGATACTGTTGGAAACTGGAAGAGAATTAATGATAGTAGATGAAAGTAATAAAAATTTTAAAAGCAGCATAATACATGTTGTAACTTGTTTTGGTGTCTTATTTGTGAATTATGTTGACATTTTGTTGCAAGTGCAGATGGAAACTGGAGTGACATTAACAGAAAAGACTGAGGTGAGTGAACCAGGAAACAAAAAAGAAAACTGTTTGGCATCTTTTAGGTTTTGTCTGGTTTTGCTTTGTTCCATGTGTCAACTTCTCTATTATTCTCTCTTACAGAGAACCAGTTGACATTACCCAGGGCTCAAGCTGACTAGGACCTTGTTACAATAACATTACAGAATCCCTGATAATGTACAGAAAACTTTATCCTTGGTGGGAAAAATACACAGAAGGGTAAGGATGATGGTGATGATAAGCACATAACTGCATGAATGACAGTGTAAGGGAAGACAGCTTTGAGGGCCAGAGTGGGATACCGGTACAGTAGTTACAAGTATTAGGTCATGACAGTGAGATCTGGACTGGAATGAGGGAGTACACAGGAGTAGTGACTGAGAAGCTGGAATAGAGAGAGAAATTAGTTACAAGTGGTAAGACAGATGGTGTGGCAGCAGGGCTGGATTACCAGGTATAGGCAAAATGGGCAACTGCCTACTAGGTCACAGAATGTCACAGGCAATCCTGACTTCCAGAGCGGAATAAATATACATTTTGGGCGTCCAAATAAAGGCCATCAAAAAAGGCCATTATAGGTCATGCCAAAATTTCACTGGAAATAACGGAAAAAAGAGATCTATATGTTGCAGGTCAACCGTCCGCATTGCCTACCAGGCCACAGCAGGGGTATTTAAGTGTTGATAAAGAAGTTAAGTAATGGAAGTCTGCACAGAAAGTACTGAGATGCTTGGAGTGGCAGGATGGATTGATATCAGTGGTGATAAGTGAAGCTGGGAGCAAAGAAAGTAGTTATGAGTAATGACAGAGATGGTGTGGATTAACTGGTGAAGTAGATATTGTATACAAGGTCTGATTAGTAGGAACTAACAGTGGTGAAAGACATTTCAAGAACAAGGATGGTGATAGTGACCTGAAACAGCAAGAGGGATTGTTATAAATGATGAGAGGCCTGAAATAAGAACAGGTAGATGTGAGTAGTGACAGATGTCAAGATAGAATTTACTGTTGATAAGGGTGGTGATCATGAAGTCTAAAGTGGCAGGAGTAAAAATGAAGGTGATGGAGAAGTTATGGGTAAAGGGAGGGAGAATTTGGGTGGTGATAGGTTTGAAGTGGCAAGAGGGAGTTGTCTGAGTTGTGATAATCATGGATAGGAGAAGAAAGTATTTAAGGGTGGTGACAGGTTTGAATTGTGTATGATAAGTCTGAAACTTTCTTTTTCCCCAGTCACCCTGAATAAATTCTGGGATTAGTGCTTGGGCAACAGATAGACATAATATAAAGGATATAGTACAGTTTCTGATCCAATTTCAATAATACTAAGTCCTTCATCAGACAATACTGAACCACTTCATTATAAATGATGTCTATTTTACTTCTGCTACCCTCAGACAACATTATTCATCTTGAGAGGCCCTTCACAGCTTGAAATTCTCCATTCATTCCTTGAGTAAATTATAATCTTTTTTTATTTTTGCTGCATTCTCAGTGTCTTTACATTTAACTCATGGTACCTCCAGTCAAATTTATATAGCTTATAAGAATCATAAGGCCTAGAAGCTCAAAACTTTTGTTCTACTTAGGAAGCCTCTTGCACTAAGGGATTATAATCCATCTATTTTGTTCTTACTACCACTACCATATTTAATCGCCTGAAGAGGTGAGATTTTGGTAGTGAAGGAACTAATGGAGATTGTTTTAAACCCTTTTTTGTTATGAGGGGTTCCTTAAGCTGAATGAAATCAACAGTGGGAAGAAAGAACATAAAACTGCCACATCACACAATATAGGGGTTAAAACAATGACCTCTTTCATGTACATCTAATGGACAGATGGTATTGTACTCAACACATTTATCAACTACTATGTACAGATCTAGGCACACTTTGGTTCTGGATTCCTCTCTTGCTCTGTTGACATAAGAATTAATAACCCTCAGCAAACAGAGATCGGTCAACTTCTGCCACCGACCCCTTTCAGCACAACAAAAACTTTGTTTACCGTACTGCTACTGCCAAATGATTGTACTCAGCATATGGCAAATATAATAAAGGAGTTAGATACTGACTCCTTAATATTTATGCCTCCAACTGATGAAATCCCTTTTAGTTTGTTCTCATGACTGACAGGTGATTTTATTCAGCTCAGGACAGACCCTCCACAGTGAAAGAACAATGTGCCTTTGTCATACTGGGCAACTGTAATCACTTTATTCACATGATTTGTATGGCTGATGGAATCCATGTGCTTTACACCAGCCACACAAACCACATAACCTATTTACGATTAGTGTATATGTACTAGCAGAACATCCATATACTTTACACCACCCATACAGACCTGAATACAAGCATTACTAAAACATCCATGTCCTTTAGACCTGTGCCAAACAAATCACAAAACCTAAAAGAATACTGTACAAGCATTACTAGAACATCCAAGTACTTCATAAAGGCAAAATGTAAAGGTGGGGGCAGACATCATGAGGCACTTTGCTGCCATGCTCATATCTATAACATAAGCATTTGAACCTGTGGTGGGTTATTCACTTAATATCCTGGGATACAAGGCCACTGCATCATGCAGGTTAACACAGTTACCTCCCATAGGTGTTACCCTAGGTACCCATTTCACCTACCAACCCACAAAGGGTGAAGAGACACCTAAGAGTGATGCCAGCTGCCTGCACTAGGGTTCAAACCCTAGTGCTAATGGGCTAGTAGCCTCACCATCAGCAATGCTGAAATAATACCAGCCATACAAATCAATACAAACATTACTAAGACATCCATTTACTTTACACCAACAACTAAGTCACAGGAATTAACTGATCCCAGTTATTACTTGGTCATCCATGTGCTTCAGATCAACCATATAATTATGAAGAGTTAGGTAATTCCATGCATTAACAGGACACCCACGTGCTTCAAAATAGCCATACAAATCACACAAATTGTTGCTGTGGCTCTAGGCTCATACTGGACCTGAACCCATTGGACTGCAGACTGAAGTTGCCCTTTCTGCATTCCACCAGCCCCCTCTCAGAGGATAGGGAGGATACTGAGGTAAGCTGTTTAACCAGGCAACTCTGCTGCCCACTATATCTGCAACACAGTGTAGTGTCATGTCTCAGTAATCATGAGTGAAGTGTTGATAATGGCTCGGTAAATGACATGCTCCACAACATCAGAAGTTGTCTGATCTCTGGTTTACTATAGTGCTTCTACCTGGAACATCCTCACACTTTTCAGGTTATGAAATATTCAGTTGGCAGTGTACAGGACTGAGAAGTAAATACACATATTTAGAAAGTAATCACGGCTGTTGAAAATAGGCATATTTCACTACACATTCTCCAGAAGGGCAACCTGAAGTATGAGGTGTACAGTATATTATGGTTACATGACAGTAGAGCATCATGAATATTGGCACATTTGGATTTTTTTAGAATAACGTATGAAATAATTATAGACCCAGTCAGAGACAGGAGTACCATACTAGTCACATCCTTCCACCTAAATCTGCAGTGAGCCCTTAGATACAAAGACAGCCTTATATTCACCGTCACATTCAGCACAGCACATTGATCAAATATTCAGTGACCTATTACCTGTGACTGGACAAACTTCATAATATGCATCCCCTGTCATATGCATTTCTAATTACCAGCAACCTTAATTTATGTGGAGTATACAAGATTCAGGCATGTACATTATTATGTTTCCACTTCACTTGTTACACTTGAAAAATAAAGCACTGTTGAGTAAGTCCTCATTATAAGTCACCTTTGTGATGTTCATTTTTGCTACTTATCCATATCAGACAATCCCTCACATGTTAGTTACAGTTTACTTGCTTTATATGTACACCTGAATGGCAAGGATGGGAAACATGCCATGTGGAGACAGGGAGAGGATGCAGAAGAGGCAAAGGAGGAAAGGAAGAAACCAAAGAGGGAGGAAAGAAGGATCATGGACAGGATGGATGGAGGGAGGGGGAGGAAAGATGGGAGGGAAAAGAAGAGGGCATAGTGTGGGTCCCATTACTTTGGCATATGAATCTAGTAAAAAGGTTGAGAGGAAGAGGGGGAGGCAGTTGGCTTATGCTACTTAAATGACAAACCCTTTAAACAGAACTGACTCATGAGATTAAGATGGGAGGAATTAGAATGAGTTTCATACAACATCCAATCCTCACTGATAAGCTCTTGTGACAAATCTAACATTATGAAGTAGTTCAATGACACAGTTATAATGAGAGATAAGCATCATGGGATATGGTTTGGATCACACCATGACAACAAATTGGTATCATTATACTGAAGTGGTTAACATTCCACTGCTACCTATAATGCAGAACTGCCAGTTTCCCCTGAGTTACAGTTCCAGCTGTATGGAAAAAGTCTGATCTTCTAAAATGCACCCCTGACTTACAATAAGGACTGCCTGTAACTATTATTCAAAGTTCCTTTCTGTAAGGTAATGGTTGTAACCTATACAGTTGTACTGTACATGGTTACGAGATATAGATTACAGTTAATAATCTGTTCTAGATCCTTCACTATTCTCAGATCAACTTGTCCTAAATCATACTTGTACAGAATCAGTATGGCTCATATGCTACAATTTACACCTGTGACTGATAAATGTTGTGTTCTGTACTTTAATCACTTCAGCACACCAATAACTTTGTGTGAGGCATTTTTCTTTATAGCAAACCTTACTCCCCACCTGTTATCACAGTATCCTGCTGGCAGCACAATACACCCACCTATTATGGATGATATTTTGAGCATTTTTTCTGAGTTAAGAACATTGCAGAATGTAAAGTAGATAACCTAAAATATACTACAAATAATATGCATTAAGCACCCTATTTGAATTGGTAAGAGGCATACAAGATATACCGGTATAAAAATGTACAAAAAAAGGGAAAAAATATAGCCTTATAAGGTTTTTGTATCAGATACATTGTACAACAAGGGTTTCTCTTTTTAAAGTATTAACCAGAACAGACCATCCTTCATTTCTGACTTATCCTGTACAGTACCCTAGTGACTTCAGCAACAAGATGCTGACATGAAAGAATGTGGTCTCACAACACCAGTATCCCACCAACACTCTTGGTTGGCAACTTGCTGATGGCAACAAGGTGCCAGCATGACAGAATGTGGCCTCACAGTACTGATACCTACCGACATTCATGGTTACACAGTCTTGTCTTGCCCACACATACACTTGACACATCAACTTGGGGCCATGAGGCACTGCTGATTTCCTGGGGCCCCAGTGCTTGAAATTCCAGCCATACCAAACATCTCACCTTCACACTCCTCAGTACTGTAAGGGTGGTGCCACACAATCAGTGTTTCTGACATCTTTTATCTCAGTGGCATTTTTTGGCAACTTTTGAAGAAATACTGTAACATGGACCTTTGCAGTCATAATCACCGGCAACCCTGAAAAAAGTTGCCACCAAGATCAAGTTGCCTGGGAAGTGTTGCCAGAAAAACTGCTTTTGGGACACCACCTTAAGTCGCACATGCTTTCACGAAACAAAAACTGCCCTTGCACAAATCGCATACTGTTTCTGTATTATCACTAAGTATAATGGTATGTATATCTTATTTACATGACTATCTTGCCATAATATTTCAATCTGGGTTATCACAGTGCCACGTGTTCAGTATCACTACCCGGGTCCTTGGCCACAACTGGTAACTTGAGGAGATCTAGCGCGCAACTCCCATCAAAATCTTTCATCGGCAACCTGAAGTGGAGTATAGTGGCCGTTTGGAATATTCCCTGTGGACAACAACAAAAATTAACCCATCATCATCATCACTGTCAGATATTGGAAAGTCTGGTGAATGATGAACAGGGGAGTTTGTGAATCAAATATCTGCTTGTGGGCAGATAGTGGAGAAAACATGTGAGTACAACTACAATATTTATGGACCTAGGGATAGCACTTGACAGAACAAGCAGACAGGAAGTATTGAAGCTAGTACATATGTATAATGTGGAAGAAAATTTGCTGCATCCAGTTATGTGTTACGATGGTAGCAAAGTCTGTGGAAGAGTGGGTGATTGTATGATTGAGATAAGGGTGTGTGAGACTGCAAGAAGATTGCATCAAGGTGTATTAGTGCCTACATTTAACACTCAGCCACGGTCAGCCACACCCTATGTATTTCTATGAAGACACAGATTCCACAACAAACTATACCATGGAGGTAAAGCAACTGAAGTCCTTAACTCACACACTGCAGGTTCTGAACTGGGCTATGGTATAGTCTATGTAGCCATCATTATTCTATTATTATTATTATTATTATTATAATTATTATTATTATTATTATTGTTGTTGTTATTACTATTATTATTATTATTATTTTTATTATTATTATTCCTGGCTTACAAGAAACCATTAAGCTTGTCACTCAATGTAAAGCCATCTGAAAAGGAAAGAAGAGCAATAAAAAGTGACAAGAATGATGGAAGAAATTGGAAGAGGGGAGGACAGACACAGAAAAAGAATGATAAAGGTGAAGGAAGAAGTAAGTAGCAACATCATCCACTCACTTGATGTAGTGCTACCTACTTCTCCCATCACCTTTACCATTCTTTTTCTGCATCTGCCCTCCTCGGAGGAGGAGTCTTCCTATATCTCTCATCTTTTCTGTCACTTTTTATTACTCTTCCATCCAATTCAGGTGGTTTTACATTGAGTGACAAGCCTAATGGTTTCCTGTATGCCAGGAAACCATTTAAAATGCTGGATGATAACCATTTAAACAACCAACATGTCTTCCTTATGTGTCAACAAGTGGGTTGGTGGAGGGTCATTGCCCATCCCCAAAAAAACACTAACTCAAAGATAAACGACCACCACTTACAGGATTACGACATCTGGCCAGAGACAGAACAGAGTATTAATATTATTTTACTATTTTCCACACTTTGCTAACCTACCAATTTGGCTGAAGTGCTCACAATCCTCTCAGTCACCAACTTGCCTGTTAATTTTTGGATCCATTTTCCATTGTTTTATCCTCTGAAATGGCATTTTATTTCTCCATTCTTTGGGCCTCACTGTTTTTTGTTCACCTGCCAAGGGTACAGAAGTTTGGTATGACCAGTGCCACAGACAGTAAGTACAATAAAGGCAAGTTAAACCTGAATTCATGTAGATGAAACTGCAACACAGTCAGACTCTGTCAGTGGCTTTAACTATTTAGCAGTATGTCAGAGCACTTCAGACTTATTGGTAAGTTACCTTCAACAGGTTGGACACCTGCTTTCCATAAGCAGAGCTTTCCTCTGTTTTGAAAGCCTATCACCTACAAAGATATATTAATCATCTTCTTACAGTTTGGCATTTAAGATAGAGAGATAGCAATTTCAGAACACATTAAACTGAACACAATATATGACTATGTGATATTCTTGTTACTATTCCATTCAAAATGGAGATGTGGCAATTCTGGGTCAAGTTAAAGTGGACATAGTTTAAGTACCTGACGCACCATTCTCCCTGCAGGGTGGCGGTTTTGGCTGACGGGTGTTCTTACGAGCCTTGAGGTACTTGATCAACTGATGGATGGTGAGGTAGACGGCAGCACAGGCTGCCGACAAGATGGCTGCACCTTGGAACACTGGAACCTCCCCATACTGGTCCATCAGGTGACCCCCAACAAACGTACCAATGCAACGACCTGTGAGGTGGGTTACCTCTTGAGTTTGGCAGTCAACTGTTCACTACAGTAAGTTCTTGTTACAAATTGCTTTCCCCCAACCCATTAACCCTAGAACTGTGCTGTACATCTTAAAACATTCTGAGGAGGACTATGATATACATTTTTAAGACATAGGTTGAGAAATGAATTTAACAGGTATTGCGCTGTTTTAGTGTGAAAAGGTGACTACAGTAGTGAAATAGATTACATGGAGATATAAGGAGCTTCAGCCAGCTCTTCCTGGCCTATTGGCCATCTCATATGA
>JAGKTI010025731.1:0-13862 GCA_018397915.1 Birgus latro
ACGAGAGGTTAATGGAGGGGAGGTAGGGAGGGGAGTCTTGAATGGGGGAAAAATGGCTAAATTGTCAACTATGGATGGGAGCATTGATGACATTAGCACCTCTAACTATTGTTGGACATTGGCAGTGCTGATAGATGATACAAGTCACCACCTCAAAGCCTGGGCGAATTCAAAACAACACAAAATTACAAAAGTGACGCCCCGCGGTATGATCCATTGCACCCAAGCGTCACGGAAGTGACGACCTGCGGTTAAGGGGTTAAACATATATTTTTTTTAGGTAAATTTATTTATTTGGTTTCTGCTGCTACCGAAATATTACGTTGGTTTATTATAAGAATACTTATACAGGATATATTTATACATTTCTTTGAATTTAAAACGATTAAAAACTTTGAGAAGGCTAATACTCTTATTAATTATAAAGTTATTCATGTGGGAATAAATAAACATTTCACGTTCAGTGTGGCTAACATATTTACTTTTTTCGTTAGGGGTCCTCGGCTGAGGCTTTAATGTTTAGGAGTCCTTGGTATGATAAAGTTTGGGAACCCCTGATTTACAGTATTTACTGCCGAAGACTTTATTGGGGGAATGGGTGATGACTTGTTAAAGGTACTAGTGAATTAACTGAGTGTTGACTAGAATATTCAATTGTCATTAGTAATATTTAATAGTCTGGATCTTTGTTTCTGAAGAAAGTTCGATTTGACGAGATTTATTATTGCTTTTGCGTGGTTTCTAGCAATTTTAAATTGATTGAAAAATCTTTGCCTTTAGGTAAGAGTTATATGGTAAAGAATTTTGGTTCACTGCTCTGGCACAATTGCATTTGAACCATTTTGAGGAGTCAAATCTAATTAACTGTTGACCGGGTATGAACAGTTTTTATAACAGCTTTGTATGTACTGTCTAAGGTTATCTGGCGAGCATTAACTCGCTAATGTGGGACTAAAAAAAAACTGATGTCGATGGAGAAGAGAGACTGCCAAAGAATATCAGCTAGATAATTTCTAGATCCATATCAGTCTACCCAAAGTACCATCTTGTCACCGTGACTAGCTTAGAAAGGGAAGCTTTCAAACAACTGATGAATGAGGCTATGGCGAGATTGTGGTGGGAGGATCGAAGTGGTGACAGTACTTCTGTCCTGTACTAACCCGAGTCATTTGTCAGGAATAGGTCCAAGAGATAGGTACTATGGTCATGACTAACTGGTATTGTGGTTGGTTTTCTACTAGTTGCGTGAGATTAAGCATGCAGTGAAATAACTGCGGGCAACTCACATAAAAAAAGGAATGAAATACGTGCTACTTCAGAGGGCCTGGAGGGGGAAGGGGGTGATGGAGAGAGGAGGGAGGAAGGAGGTAATGGAGAGAGAAACGGGAGATAGAGAGAAGGAACGAGTTGCGAGGAGAAGATTAGAGTGGTGGCAGAAAGAGGCAGAGAACTGGAGGACGAGGGAGTGGGAGAGTAGAATGATGAATGAGTGAAGTAATATAGGTAGGAATGGGACGATGAGGGAAGGAGGAAGGTGAGAAGGACCAGAAGGGGGTGAGGAAGAGAGGGGAAAGCGGTTGTGAGGAAAAGAGATCTGAAGATGAAGAGCGGAGGCGAATGGGGTGGTGAGAGACAGGAGGGGATAATGAGGGCAATAGGAAAGGTGGGAGGCATGGGGTATCGGTGGGTGGAAAGGGGAAGAGTAGGGGAAGAGTAAAGAAGAGGAGAAAGATGAGGAGAAAGATGAGGAGACAAGGGTCAGCGAGAAGTGAGGGACTCTTCAAAGAAGCACGAGGATACCACACATAAAAAAGGAAAGAAAAAATGGCAACTCATTCATTGGTTGTACCCTGACAAGGATATCTGCTATTGGTAGGCAATAACTTTCACTGTCTTTTTGTGGGAACAAAGAAAGGAGCGTAGCCAGAAAAAGGTGGTCAGAGACAAAGGCATGGATAGGGGGAAGGGTGACCATGGAAAAGTGAAAGGCAGCACTTGAGAGAGAGAGGGATTAAAGAAAAAGGGGTGAGGTTGACATAGAGGGAGCCTGAGATGAAATACTGGGTGTGAAACAGTGTTGTACAAAGGCCTTTGGAAAATTATTTCTGAAAACGGAGGGAAACTGAGAAACAGAGAATTGGCCAAGAGAAAATGGTTGCATAGAAAATAATATTTATTCTTCCTTTTAATGACCTAGTGAAATTAGAAAATATATTAATTCCGTCCGCCGCAAACAAATACCTTGAATTGTCAAAGATTATCCAGCCTCCCAGCCCTCATTCCCCCCAACTCTCTCTCTCTCTCTCTTTGTAGGGGCTCACATACAGGTATGTGATAACAGTAAGGAGAAAAATACAGGAATGGAGATAGTGGTTAGTTCATAGGAAAAAAAGAAAAAACGAATAAAAGTCCATGGTTGAGGAAAAAAGGAAAGGTTGCATACCACTCATTCCCAATACAGGTGAATTCAAAGCCCGACGCAAACCAACAGGTGTTTATTTGGTAAAGTACAAAGGAGTACAAAAGAAAGCAAACAGCAACAGACCTTATGGTCCTTTCGAGGCTATTTGTTACAGAGTAGAAAATGACTAGAAGATCTAACTCTACATGCTGAAAGATAAGGATAGTAAAGCAAGAAGGCTCTCCCCACCTCCAAACCCTCCAGTTAAAACTGTCAAGAAAAAGTGAAAAACCACCATGCAGCATGGAAAGACTGACGAGGAGAGTGTATGTGAGTGAGGTGAAGGGGGCGTGAGGGAGGGGGAGGCCGAGGATGAGATGGAGGGATGGAGTGGCGAGGTATATGAGAGAGGGGGGTGTGAGTTGGGAGCGTAGTAGTGAAATAGCAGGGGACAGAGTGACATGGAGGCGATTTGTTTGTGGCCACCCCGTGCGGGATTGAGGCATCTGGCAATAGATAGATAGAAATTTCATAGGAAAGACTGAAAAAGAAAAGCTACATTCTATAATACATTGTCTATAGCTACCAGTATGAATAACCTGAAAGAGAAAGTAGTAAAGTACAATGAATAATCGAATAAATAAATATCGCATGACACTATGTACGGGTAAGCTGAGTTAACGGGGCGTCTGCGGACGATGAGACTCTGTAGACATAACAACGTGAATACGGTAATCCCGTGGTCTCAGTCGGACTCTGCGGGAATTCAAAAGATACAGATACACGTGAATATAGCTAATAATTCCGTGGTCTCAGTTGGACTCTGTGGGATTTCAAAAGTTACAGATACACGTACCAGTGATCCCTTGTACATTAAAAAAAATCCCGATGGTGATCGCTTAACTAACAGCGACCCTCAGTGATCCACAGCCCATCACAGGTCAAAAGTATGAGTAGTGACCGTTAACTCAGGGCTATCCGTGCATATCCTAGTCCGTGCATATATTTGCATTTAATAAATTGATCCAGGCTCTAAAAAAATAAAATAAAATAAAAATTTATACATACATAAGTGTTTTATTCCAGAGTAAACATATTAAGCTGGGGGTTAGACGACAAATATTTATCCAGGCGACCTTTAAAGGTTAGTACTATATTACAATTTACTACACGGGAGGGCAATTTATCCCATATATTTACAACTCTATTGAAGAAGAAATGCTTAGCTTCATGCGACTTTATTCGTTTGCCAATTATTTTATGCCCATTGCCTCTAGTATAATTCGGGTGATCAACTGTGAAGTATTTATCGACAGCCATGTTATCATGTCCTTTGAATATTTTGAATACTTGTATTAAATCTCCTCGTATCCTCCGTTTAGTTAGGGTAAAGAGATTCAGGGCTTCTAAACGTTCCTCGTACGGTTTATTTCTAAATCTAGGTATCATATTTGTCATCCTTTGCTGCACTCTTTCAAGCTTTTCCATATCCTTTTTATAATATAGTGACCAAAACTGAACGCAATACTCCAAGTGCAGGCGTACTAAGGAATTATACAAAGTGAGGATGATGATATCGGATTTTTATTCAAATGCTCTGCTATGAATCCAGTCAATTTATAGGCTTTTTTCACTGCTTCTGTACATTGTTTGCTTGGTCTCAAATCTCTGTCATTATAACTCCTAAGTCTTTTTCGTGGTTCACCCTATCAAGCTGGACATTGTTCATGCTATAACTAGCTCTTACATTTTTACTGCGAATGTTTAACACTTTGCATTTATTAATATTAAAATCCATTTGCCAGACTTGGGCCCAGTTAAACAGTTGATCAAGATCTCTCTGAATTGCTAGCCTTTGCAGTGCTGTATTTGTTCTTGTTCTGTTACCTATTTTAGTATCATCAGCAAATTTTTAAATCTTACAACACAATCCTTCATCAACATCATTTATATATATTAAGAAAAGAATAGGACCTAGCACGGAACCCTGTGGCACTTCACTTTTAACGTTTATCCAGTCTGACTCTCTTCCAATTATTACAACTCTTTGCTTTAGTCCAGTGAGCCAATCTTCTACCCAACTGAGAACATTGCCGCTGAAACCATGTGCCTCTAGCTTCTGAAGGAGTCTTTTGTGTCGAACTTTGTCAAAAGCCTTTTGAAAATCTAGGTAGACCACATCAACAGATTTAGTCTCGTCGTACATGTTCAGTATATCATTGAAAAAAATCCAGCAGATTCGTGAGCCAAGAGCGATTATAACGAAAACTATGTTGCGAATCTTTGATGAGAATGCTTGTTTCTAAGTGCTTCACAAACTTGCCTCTGATAATAGTTTCAAGCAATTTGAAAACCACAGGTGTTAAACTAATTGGGCGGTAGTTTTCTGGTTGGGCTCTGTTGCCCTTTTTGAATATTGGGGTTACGTTAGCAAGCTTCATTTCATGTGGCACCTTACTGCTCTTAAGTGATAAGTTGAGAAGTTCAGACAAGGGCTTTGATATTTCATTCTGTAGTTCCTTCAATACACGCGGAGATATATTGTCTGGTCTTGGTGTTTTATTCTCTTTTAATTTGTTTATTGCAAACAGTACATCGCGATCGCTAACTGTGATGTCAGTGATCATGTTGCCCTCTTCTATAGGAATAGGGGAAACAGTAGGAATCGTATGTATATTTTCTGTTGTAAATACTGACGTGAAGAAAGTATTAAGACTTTTCGCCATCATAGTTTCGTCATCAGTATGCTCTCCGTTAGCTGTGATTAAGGGACCGATTGTCGGAGTTACTACCTTTTTGCTTCTTATGTAACTGAAAAATTCTTTGGGATTTGATTTACTGATACTGGCAATATATGCCTCAAGGTTTTTCTTACTGCATTTAATTAATTTTTTGTTTTTTCGTCAAAGGGCATCGTATTCATTTTTATAACTTTGACTCCTTGTGGTATTATAATTTTTATATGCAAGATTTTTTGCTTCCAGACAATGTTTAATGTCGGAGTTCCACCACTTGGGTTTAGAATTTTTGGCAGGCCTTCTGTTGCGCATTGGAATGCATAACCTGACAGCACTGTTGAGAGTTTCTGTAAAAAAAAATTCCACGTGTCATTGATATCTAAAGTTTCGACAATGGGATGCCAGTCACCTGCACAAAATTTGCTCTTTTAAAGTCGGGCACTTTCAGGCCCTGACACTGTCTTCACTGAATTTAATGTTAAATGTAACTATGCAATGATCACTTGTACTAAATTCTTCTACAATAACGTTACTCACTACGTTTTCTGATGTGGCTAAGACAAGATCTAGGTGTAATGCCGTAATTTTTAAGTTAGTGTAAGTATAATATAAGTGTAATAATATAAGTTAATATAAGTGTAATATAAGTTAGTATAAGTATAATGTAAGTGTAATATAAGTGTAGTTTAAGTTAGTTTAAGTGTGGTGTAAGTGTAGTCCTGGACCCCTGTTTAATTGATGCAGTGTATGGGAAATGGACATCAAAATTCATTTTTTTGGCTTGATCATAGTTAAGGTATAGCAAGAGTGTGATATTATTAATAGGTAAGACCGTGTGGAGCGAGATTACGTGCAAAAGCATGATCTGTTTTTGATAAAGAGGCAAAGAAAGTTAATTCGAGGTTAAAATTCGCGATAGGTTGTATTTACACTTTGAATTCAGAATTTTGTAGTTGGGTTTGTTATTATCATCTTGTTGTACTAAATAATAATGTCTATGAGCTTAGGTAAAGTCTGATTATGGATTATAGTCATTCGTAGCCGCGAAATTTATTTAATTTTCACTGGCGCCAGATCACGTAGACCAGACAACTGCGACACATGGTTGCAATTGATTAAAACTCGTGAGTTTAGGCTTCGGTAAAAACTGTCAGACCCATGTGACTGCCACAAAATTTGAAACATCATAAGTCAGTTTGCCTAAGTAAGAGGAAAGAGAAAATTCCTTGTTGCAAGTTCCTTGATGATTGTTATAGTAAGTAAACTGTAGTGTAATAGCCAAAGCCAGATCCGGTGTCAGGACAACAGCAGCAAGCGAGCGCGTGTGTCCTCTCTTCTATGTTCATTGTGAGTCCTGACGGCATGGGATCCACAGGTCAGTTGAGAGCGTCCTTAAATCCCCCCCCCTTTCTGTCTCAATAATTGATCATCTATATAACTGTATATATAGTAAGTTGACTGATGATATTTCCCAACCTCTCTTCTGTGTTCATTGTGAGTCCTGACGGCATGGGATCCACAGATTGTCGGTGTAACGTCGAGGCTTCTAGTTATGGTCTACGTAGGGAAAAGTCTTTTCTTCTAAAGTGAAGTATTCTAGATAAAAGCGAGTGTGTTTTATGATGTCGGATTTCCTAACATATAGGGTATTGCAAGCGCTATGAAATTTTAAATAGAATCATTCTTGTGCAACCGATCATATACATAATTATGTTAATTTATGCAACCCTTTGGAAAATTAGGGTGAATATACTAAATCTAGAGTAATCTTTGGTGATAAGTTGTGTGCCTGGGAATTAGAGCCGCGAGTCTGTTAGAGACCGTGGTTATTGCAAGTCACGCCAGAATTTGAAATATTCTTTTCTCTTTATTTGTGTACCTCGTGTTAGGTTAAGAGGTCAAGTTATATGTATAATTAAAGTATGTAAATTATTGATCGGGAGTATAATTCATCTGCATGCAGTATTATCAACATCTTGTTGAGTGTAAAAGCCCAAGGATCTTATCAGTGGTGGAGTTCACTCGATTAATAAGCTTTGTACCGTGATATGTGAGTCAGCCTGATTTATTTTCTGTGGAGAAGAGAACATTATTTTTCCCAGTTATTCTGGAGGAATCAGAGACTGAAGTATAAACAGTGTACTAGTTTCAATTGTTCGAGGGTTAATATTATTTAATGTATGTTAAGGTTAGTAAATCATAGATAATTATTTTTCTTATGTGTTTGATCTAAACTCCTCTGGGAAGTTTGATAGTGAGATCGGGTGGCCCGCAAGGTATGTTACTATCTATAGGATTCACGCACTCTAATTTACTCACGCTACCCTGATTACTGTATCTAGGCCTCAGTGTCCCATCTTTCACTGAACGGGACTAATAACTTCTTCTGGCAAACGCTGGGTGGTGGCAGCCTACAAAATTTTTCTACTTCTACCTGTTGGTATTTCTTCCTAGTGACAATAAATTTACGAGGCCTTCCTCAAAAATTCTAGGATCTCTTCCTCGGTAGTAATCAGTAATTAGTAAAAATCTAATAAATTCATATAGACAAAATTTTCGTCGTTACACTGGTGACAGAGGTGGTAATTAGATAAATCTTGTTCTGTTTTGAGGGAAACTAAAATTTTCATCGTTACATAGGATGTTAGCTCCACGTGTCGGATAATTTACAAATTGATATAAACAACTTTCCTGCAAGTTTGTATACAGGTCTAACCCTGTGTGTGAGGATAGGGCTTCTCCCCATTTTGGAACTGGTAAATTAAAATCACCAAATATTACAGTGCTTTGATACAAGATGTTTTGGCAATTTGATTGTAAAGTTCATTATCGATGTGAGTGGCTGACCGGGTGGACGATATATTATATTAACACAGTAGTAATTTTATGACAAGAATCATTTCTAAGCTGAATATAAATAGTGTCAGTGTTTTCAATACATGGTATGGTAATTTTGACTGGATGAAATCCTGATTTAATATTTAACAACACACCACCCCCTGTTCGATTCTTCCTTTTGCTACTGAAAATATGATAGCCTGGAAAATTAAATTCTGATAGAAAATCTCTCTGCTCAGTATCTAGCCACGATTCTGTTATACCAGTTACATCATAGTCTTCGGTAAAGACAAGGGCTTCTAAATCAGAAAATTTATTACGTAGACTATGCGCATTACCAAGAATAGCTTTAATGTGTTTTCTTTTCCGATGTGGGGAGCTTCCATTACATATTGATTTATCGGACTGTATGACATCTATGTTTGCCTCCCGTGATGCTTGTTTTCTCTCCAGAAAAAACTTGCGGCATCACTAAGCAAACGACAGAGATGGTCAGAACCAAAGGAATTCAAGTGCAGTCCATCATTCGCAAATAGTGTTTGCTGCTCGTAAAACTGATTCCACGTGTCGATGAACTCAACTCCTTCCTGTAAGCAAAGTGACTTGACTCTTATTTATACTAAATGCTCTGCTGAAGAAGGCATTCCCTGCATTAACCCCTTAACCACGGGTCGTCACTTTCGTGACGGTCGAGTGCAATGGATCATACTGAAGGGCATCACTTCTGTGCTTCTGTGTTGTTTTGAATTTGCCCGGGCTTTCAGGTGGTGACTTGTATCATCTATCAGCACTGCCAATGTCCAACAATAGTCAGAGCTGCTAATGTCATCAGTACTCCCATCCATTGTTGACAATTTAGCCATTTTCCCTCATTCTAGACTCCTCTCCCTACCTCCCCTCCATTACCCTCTCGTGTCATCTGCTCAGCCGCTCTGCGCTAAGTAGATCTTCCGCGGATTTTTCCACTGTTTTCATCCATTGAAATGAGCCCTATGCCTTATTCTTATACAAAAGAATATATATACAAAAAAAAAAAATAAGGTAATTGACAGTGCCATACACCTATCACTTGGCAACATACAACCTGCACTCGTTCGCTAATTTCCCTTGCTTTTTTTCCCCGTGAAATATGCAGTATGAGCTACTCTCGTAATATAAATGTATATAAGAAAGAAAGGGAGAAGCCTGAGTGATATTTATATTCACCTGGAACTACCTAATTTATTATGTATTGTCTAGATTTCCTACGACTTATTTCTTAGCATATACATTAGCAGGTGACATTTTCAACTCTTGGCTACGGAGATACGTATTGTACAGTCAGTTCGCTCTCGTCTTAATGGTGAAATGACGCCCCTCCATTTCTGCCACTTTTGCGCCCATTATAAAAGGCCCTGTGACCTCTACCCCTACTAAACATCGTGTGGGAAGCGGTAAAGGACTGTAGATATATATAAGTGTAATAAAGTACTAGAAATAATAAAATGTGAGTGTGTATATGGGTAAGAAATGACAGAATACCAGTGGCGAATTAGCGCGAGTGGGAGGCTCGTACGCACTCGTAATTTACATTGCTTTCACAGTTTTTTTTTTTTTTTTTTAGTATGGATTCGAAACTACTTGGAAATCATTGAATAGTGTTTCTAGCGTTAATATCTGGCAGTGGTATTCATATTACGGGAAGTCGGGAAGTGTAAAGTGGAGACTTAGTTACCCAACTTCAGAAGTCTCCACAAGTCCTACGGTAGTCGACGAGTGCTAAAAAAAAACATCCCAGGAGAAAGCTGAAGGTATGTGCCATAAGCATATATAATTATAATATTCTAGAACTAATAACTGATTTTTGGTAAATATTTTTAAAAAGTCAGGCGGAGCGTGACTATCCCCGCGGGATGGTCCCGGCGCGCCTCCGACAACCCCGCGGTTTAAGGGTTAATCCTTGGGAGTATGCCTGAAATTAAAATATGGTTAGTTTTCTCCTTGTAGCGTCGGATCATCTTTCTGTACTTCTCCAGCACCTCCTCTGATCGGGTTCATATGACATCATTTGTACCTGTATGAATGATAACAAGGCTGTTATTTTCCGCATTCTCAAAAATGTCATCCACAGCCTCCGTTACGTCACCTACTCCTACATCTGGAATACAAAAATGCTTTCGTTTGGAGTAGAACACAGATGTTGCTCCTACTATACCAGTTCCCATACAGAGGCTGCAGAGGAGAGAGGGCCAGATCACACTTGGTCCTAGACATATAGTTAGCACATTTTTTATAATGACACCTGTTGACCAAAGCAAACATAGATGAACACACTTAAGATTCTACACATATACACTACTAGACATACACTAAGATATACTGACATTAGTTTTAGAGTCTAATTTGAAGGTAAATATTAAATCATGGTAACAGTTGAAGGAAGCTGCAAAAACATGTACAGAGAGGAATGAAATAGTTGTTATGCAGAAAATGGGAAAATATTTTGAAAACACAATATGGTGTTACGAGAGAACATGAAGAGTTAAAATTATTCGCCAAAGGAGACAGAGAGAAATAGGGATGAAGTAATAAGACAAGACATAAAACAGAGTCAGGAGTAAGCTAGCCTAATTACAACCTGAACTAAACGAATTAAAAAAAAAAAGAATGGGAGTTTATAATGAAAAGGAATTATTTGTAAAAGGGAATGAAGAAGAGAGAAGGGGGGAAAGAGAAAAATAGAGGAGAAAGGAAAGAAGGTGAAAGAGACGATAACAGAGATTATATTATGAAAACACTAAGGGAATAAGACAGTCAAATGAATGGTTGTACACCAGTTAAGATGGAAACTGGATAAAATACAGTGAATGGGAAATAAAAGTATTCACCACCTCAAGGTCGAAACACCTCTAGTGTTATGTGCTAGTTTCTGTCAAAACATTTTATTCAGTTGAGCGACTGTAGGAACATGAGAGTGTTAGTATTGACACCAAAACTCCTCTCATGATTGGAACAATTGGCGTACCGGTATTCTGTTTCATCCAACAGCAGACGATTTAATGCTAATGAGTGAATTGAAAGAGCTTAACAGTGTTAATACTGATATCAATAAACACTTTCATGATGTCATAATGAGAGTAACTCTAGTGCTGTATTCCATCTCACCCTAGACGCATTTTATTCAAGTGAATTGGGTATAAGAACCGTAAAGTGTTACCAGTTCACTGCGATGGCATATTTTCGTCACTCTAAGACTACCAATAAATGATTTGATGCATGTGAAGGAGGCAACGTCGATCCCCTCCAGTTTTCGGTTTTTTTCTCTTTAGCTGAACAAAATCGTCTGGAAACGACAGGTACAAGGCAATTCGTGCGTTAAGTTGAAAAGGTCAATTAGCAGAGACATGCAACGGCTCACCAACAGAAAGGAAGAAAAGAAAAAGATAAAGATGGCATGTAAAGTAGGTATAAAGAAGCGTAAATAGAGAGGTATGGATGGAAATACAATGGAAGGGAACAGTTTAACCCGTCCAGTCCCAGTCGGTTTTTTACCCAGCCTACCCCCAGATCCCGACCGATTTTCGACTTTTTGTTTTTTGGCTGAAACCTTCGCTTTTGGTGAGAAACATCAAAAATTCATAGAGAAATCGTGATTCTTGGGTTAGATATGTTGATACAGGTGTCACTCAACATTACGTTTTCCTTCTTTTTCAGGGTACCTGGCTAAAGAAAACGAACTATGGAAGGGTTAACTAATTCAAGCCACTTTATATTATGTATTTATATCATTTATTTGGTACGAATTTGTGTAGTACAAGTCTATATTGGTTTTCACACAATAATATAGGCGTTTATAAGCTTTGTTCACTCACCCAAAACCCCAGTATATGGCACCTTCCTTTACGACATTACCACTTAATCATTTCTGTTTGTTCCTTCTAGCTTCTTTGTTTCTTTGTCCTTCACCTCAGGAATCACTTTCATCGTGAATTTCGTCATTGGAGAGAGCGTGGGGCAACATACCTTTACTGGCCAGTTTTTTTTTTTTTTTTGTGTCCGACTCTGGGCATAGGCTTCACAGCCTGCTATCAAGGCCCAGTCGTCCTCCTACAATCTACATGTCACCACTTCGGCGCTTAACACCCACCGTCCATATTGAATACATGCTAGGGCTGTCTCATACAGGACTGGTGTATTGGTATTAGCGGGGTCATTTTTACGACATGTCGGCGGGTCTTGTGGTAGATCAGCAAAGCCTGATTTAATGAAATTCAAATCCTTAAACTGTTCCCTGCACCAGCGAGGATTCGAACCTGGGTCCCACAGGACCGCAAGCCAACTCTCTACCGATCGAGCTACCGCCTCCCCTAAAAGGTTACAGCTAACAGGTGAATTGCTCAGTGTGAGGGGAGGGGGAAGGGGGGGTTAGGTGGGACCAGGCAGTATCCCCGCTTGACAGCAGGTAGAGGAAGGTCTCCCACATATGCCTACCAAAAATCACCCGCGAATGTTGAAAAATGTGCACACAATGGGTCTTGCAATTGCGTGACGTACGATGCACGTCGTTGGGTCTGTCCGTGGAAAAAAGTAGCGACGTGCATCGTACGTCGGTGGGACTCGGCGGGTTAAAGCTAGTGTTTATTTACAATGCCTCAGCTGGTCTTGTTGCACACCAAAAACCTGCCTCTTGGAAGAACAGCTCACTGGGCAACGTCCTTCCAATATGGATCTACTGCTGTTGGAGCCTGTGGCAGTGTGGGAAGTGGGAAGGGGATGTAACAGTGATGTCAGGAGTGTCATTAAAGTGCTGCAGTGAGTCTAATCTTCGACATGGAGCAAGGGGGTGTGCAGACAAGATCCTGAGCTGGGCAGGAGGATGAGGTGTTACTGGCTGCAATCATGAAGGTATTGCATGCACAGTGTCCAACTACAAGCACAGAATGAAGGACAGAAAGAACACAAAGAACAATTACAAGTACTAAGTGTACTCTCTGGCTTCAGCTTTCCTGTCATTCTCTGACAAAATATATCTGCGCTGTTTACTTATCCCCTAACTCTACTGACTATATAAAATCTTTGACTATCTTACTTCTACGATGGAACACATTCTAGCCATTTCTCCTTTCTCTGAAACCTCGACTCTGGAAGATTTCAATGTTCACCACCACCTTTGGCTCTTCTCGTCTTTCACTGATCCACCAGGTGAACAAGCCTACATTTTTTCTATCCTTAATGACCTAGAGCAGCTTGTACAGCACACTACCCATATCCCTGACTGCCTTGGAGAGAGCTCCAACATACTTGACCTCTTCCTTACAACTAATCCTTGCGCTTACACTGTTTATCTTTCCTCTCCGTTGGGCTCCTCCGATCACAACCTTATTACCTTAACATGTCCTATCGCTCCGGTATGGTCTGTGGACTCTCCAAAGAAACGTCGACTGTGGCACTTAGATTCTGTTGACTGGGAGCCCCTCGGGCAGTACTTCTTTGATTATCCCTGGAATGATTATTGCATCCATGGCTGGGAGCAATCTGAGTGTGCCTTGCGCATTACAGAGGTTATTCTTTCGGGCATGGAAGCATACATTCCCTTCTCATATCCTTTGACTACTGCAAGAAACCCTTGGTTTAATCACGCTTGTTCTAATGCTGTCCACAACAAGGAGAGGGCCTATAAAAGGAACCAGAGCCAACCCACCTCTGAATCTCATCTTTTTTGTTTCTGCCTGGAATCGTGCTAAGTCTGTTCTTCGCTTTGCTAAAAATAATTTCATCTGTGCTAAATGCTCTCAACTCTCCAACTCGAATTCTTCTCGCTCCTTCTGACACCTTGCCCAAAACCCTTCTGACAACTTTCCCTCATCATCCTTCCCTCCTCTTTTCTGCTCTGATGGCTCTGTAGC
>JAGKTI010025732.1:0-13861 GCA_018397915.1 Birgus latro
CCCCCCCCCAACCAAGTCCTAAACCCACCCAGATGAGCCCAAAAACAAATTTAACACCAATCCCAATGGCCTAACAGCTGTACAAGAAGCTACCCTAAGCCTAACACCTATAAATAACTCACTAAAACCAACAAATAAAATCTGAAAATTATCAAATATAACTCTGGGAAAATCAAGCTTAGTAAACTGTACCCCAAAATGACAATGTTCACCCTACCTATGACTAAAACACATTAATCTAAATCTAAAAACAGTTTATAAATCAACCTAAACACAAAAATGACAATGCTCACCCCACCTATGACCAAAACACATTAATCTAAGTCTAAAAACAGTTTATAAATCAACCTAAACACAAAAATGACAATGTTCACCCCACCTATGGCTAAAACACATTAATCTAAGTCTAAAAACAGTTTATAAATCAACCTAAACACAAAAATGACAATGTTCACCCCACCGATGGCTAAAACACATTAATCTAAGCCTAAACACAGTTTATAAATCAACCAAAACACAAAAATGACAATGTTCACCCCACCTATGGCTAAAACACATTAATCTAAGTCTAAAAACAGTTTATACATCAACCTAATCACACATTTTAGTCTAAATTATCATATGTCTATCTCTCTATTTCCAGACGCCTCAATCCCGCACGGGGTGGCCACAAACAAATCACCTCCATGTCGCTCGTTCCCCCGCCATTTCACTACCCCGCTCCCAACTCACACCTCCCTCTCTCATATACCTCTCCACTCCATCCCTCCATCTCATCCTCGGCCTCCCCCTCCCTCTCGCCCCCTCCACACTCACATACACTCTCCTCGTCAGTCTTTCACTCTCCATCCTCTCCACATGCCCAAACCACCTTAACGTGTTTCTCCTAACGCTTCCCATCACATCCTCAACCACACCACAACGCTCCTTCACTTCCTCATTTGTTAGTCTGTCTCTCCATGTGACTCCACATGCTCCTCTCAAATAACTCATTTCCACTGCTCTCACTCTTGACTTCTGTCCTTCCAACAGGGTCCAAGCTTCACTTCCATATGTCAGAGTTGGTATCACAATACTGTCATGTAACAACTTTTTCACTTCCATGCTCACTTCCCTGTTTCTTATCACTGCTTTTAACGAACCAGCAACCTTCCTTCCCTGCTGCACCCTTTTGAGCACTTCACCCTCCAGACTTCTATCCTTACTCATCACACTGCCCAAGTACTTAAATTCACTCACATTCTCCATATCCTTCCCATCCAATCTCACTGTACATTCACTGGCTTCACTTCTCTCGAAGACCATCACTTTACTCTTCCCTACATTCACCTTTAGATTCCGCTTCTTACACACTCCCCCAAACTCATCTACCAAGCCTTGCAACTCCCCTTCGTCTTCACTCAACAACACAGTATCATCTGCAAACAACAGTACAGGGAGTTTCCAAAAACTGCCCTCTCTCACTAGGGCCACTCCAACATCCACTGCCCGACCTTGACTCTCTTTTATAACCCCATCCACATACAGATTGAACAACCATGGAGACATGACACATCCTTGTTTCAATCCAACCTTCAAATGGAAAGATTCACTCAGTTTGCCATCCACACGCACCACAGCCTTAGCACTCTCATACATACTCTTCACAGCCTTCAACAACTTCCCATCCACTCCATATATTCTTAATACCTTCCACAAACCTTGTCTATCCACACTGTCATAAGCTTTCTCCAGATCCATAAAGGCTGCATACAACTTCTTGCCCTTCTCTAGAAACTTTTCCACTAAGGATCTAAGAATGAATATCTGGTCTACACAACCTCTTCCCTTCCTAAAACCTCCTTGTTCTTCTCCAACTAATTCCTCAGTAATTTCCCTAACTCTGTCAATAAGTATCCTACCATATATTTTTCCTATTACACTGAGAAGGCAAATGCCCCTATGATTACCACACACTGCTTTTTCCCCTTTTCCTTTATACAGAGGAATAATTATACCTGACTTCCAATCCTCCGGGACTCTACCCTCCTCCCAAGCCAATCTGCACACCTTCCACATCCATTCTATTACTATCTCTCCCCCATGCTTCAGCATTTCACCACACACTCCATCAATTCCTGGGGCTTTCCCCATTTTAACTTTCTTCATTGCTTCCACCACTTCCATCCTGGTGATTTCTTCCTCTCTTCTCACAACCCTCCTTCTCCCTGCCATTCCCCAGCCACTTATACTTGCATTACTTTCATTCTCTATGTTCAACAGTTCATTAAAGTGTTCTCTCCATCTGTTTACTTTTTCTCCCTTCTCCACTAGTAATCTACCATTTTTATCTTTCACACCCCCACTGACTTCGTTGGCACCCTGTCTAGCTCTCTTTACCTCCTTCCAGAACATTTTCTTACATTCCCTCCACTTTACACTCAAATTCCTTCCAAATTCCTCATCCACTCTCTTCTTACACTCTCTTACTAATCTTTTCACCTCTCTCCTCCTCACTACATATAACTCTCTCGTCCGTCTCTCAGCTTCTTCGTCGCCCCTGTTCCTCATCCACTCATTATATGCTTTCTTCTTTTGTGCCACAGCCTCTCTCACCTCTTCAATCCACCATGCTGTTCCCTGAACCCCCTTTCGTCTTCTCTTCACCCCACACACCGCCTTACATGCTGCACAGATTTCTTATGTGAATACCTTGCACACACCTTCCACGTCCCCCATCTGCTCCAATCTATACTTACCCAATCGCTCCTCCACTTCCCTTTTATATTCAGCCTTTATTCCATCCTCTTGTAACTTTTCTACCCTCCTTGTAACAAATACTTCCTCCTATCCTTCCCTTCTTCTCTTCCTCCATCATGTTTGGACTCTGATTCTGGCCACCACCAAGTGGTGGTCAGAAAGTCCACTCCCCCAACCTCTATATACTCTTGCATCCATTACACATCTTCTCATCCTTTCATCCACACACACATAGTCAATCATTGCCTTCCGTTTATTCATTCCACCGTCCTCTCTTCTCACCACTCGCCATGTATACCTATGGATCATTTTGTGCCTGAAGAGGGTATTAGCTACCACCAACCCCCTCCCAGCAAAAATGTCCACTAAAGCACTGCCATTCTCATCCATCTCTGCAGGCACACCCCACTCACCAACCACTCCATCCACCTCCTCATTCCCTACTTTTCCATTCATATCTCCAATCAGAAACACTCTCTCATTCCTTTCAAACTTTTCCAAGCAGGCTTCCACATTTGTCCAAAACTCTCCTCTCACTCTACTTACACGATGTTGCGTTGGCGCATACATGCACACAATTGCCCACATTTGTAGTCCAACTTTCACTCTTACCCACACAATCCTTGACCCAACTGATCCATACTCTCTAACATTCTCCTTCCACCTGTTGCTCACAACAATACACACTCCCTCTTTCGCCCTCTCATTCTCACCCACTCCCGCGCATATACCCCATCCATATTCCCATTCTCTCATACTCTCACCTCGCCATTTAGTTTCAGTTATTCCACATATATCCACTTTCGCACTCTCAAGCACCTGTACAATCTCTCTCTCTTTCACCTCATCATTCTTACCCCTTACATTCCAAGGCGCAATCTTTATCAGGTCCTTTGTCCGTTCTTTCTTCGTCAACTTTTGGTCAGTCCTGGTCCGAGGCTTCCTGTTTGTATTTTTAGTTAGTTGTTTTTACGGGGTGGGGCACTAACCCACCACCAACCCTTTCAGTCGCCTCTTACGACAAGCAGGGATACTGGGGGAGAATTCTTGAAAAACCCCCCTACCCCCAGGGGGGGATTTTTGGTAAATCATTCTGGAAGTGTCGAGTTACCATCAGTTCTGTAAGGAAATTGTATTATAAATTACACAGACAGTGATACAGAAAACTACAGAGGACAGAGTATACCGGCAGACCCTGGGAGCACAGAAATATACAGCCCTATGTGTGTTGAGAGGGGGATATACAGCCCTATGTGCATTGAGAGGGGGAAAATACACCCCTATGTGCATTGAGAGGGGGGATAGGAGCATCACTGATAAAAATAAGAATGATGAAAGACAAGTTGAATTATTTAAAACACCTAAATGACAAAAACCACCACCTGTCGAAAATGACCTTGAGAGATATGAGGAAGGGAAACTATAAGCGGATAGTAACAGTACGGAAATATATGTCAGAACTTAAAAATAAAATTGAATAGAGAATGTGACAGGGGAAAATTGGCAAGAAACTGGGATTCTGATAAATGGAGAGAGTCAACGTTCAACTATACTGCTTTTACGCTAACTTGGCCTAAAATTACCATCTTTCCATCCTTAAATCTGAACTGCAGCAATAGATTAACACTTGAATACGGTGCTAGTCATGAAGAAGTGCTATGGAAAGGATGTTGAGCCACAGCATTGTCTCATTCTGCCACTGAGCTGCGTGAAATGAACAGCAAAAGCACGAAAATCTGGACCAAGTTAGTGTAAAAAAAAACAGTACAGCCTGAATATATACAAGCTTTGCAAAGGAAAAATACAGGAAGGGGAAATATCTCAGACAATTACCCAGCATCAGTAACTCACAAGGTCAAATACACTGCAACTAAATTATCCAAACAGACACACAAACAAAAAATGAAAGCTGTGCGGGGCAGATGTGGAAGATTAGAAACATTTTTTTATTACGCTGCCCGAGTCTACAAAACGATCCAGCACTATACCCATACCAGGAAGAGGAGGAGGAAATAATTGGGGGCATATCTGAAAAGGGAAATTAAAGGAGAAGGAAATACTGCACCAGATGTGGAATAAAAGGAGGAAAGAATTAAAATAAGAAGGAATGCTGCCCCGAGAAGAATGAAAAGGAAATACTGTACCTCCGTAAGAACCTTCAACCTTCTCCCACCTCACACCCTCTCCCATATCTCTCTAAATACTTAAATTATTTTGTAAGTACTGGCCCTGGGTCACTTAAATTCGTCTGTAAAGTGTACCTAAGAAATGCAAGTAGTTTGGTGGATCACTATTCAGTTAAATGCCGCTCTTTAAAAAAATTCGTCTGCTACCTCCCTCACCCCCAAACATTTATCTTTCATCACAGATATACATTTACACTTTCTATGGTACAATTTATGATCACATTCCCATCTATTCACCTTCATCAAGCTGTGGGAGAGGCTCGAGCGATGAGGAAGATCTATGGACGCCATCATTGTAAAAATAAGCACAGACACACACACATCAAAACTTCAACATGTGACGGCCACCAGCTCTCCTACTGCACGTCCTGGATGAAGGATAAAATTTGTTACCGATATGTATACATAAAAATATACCCTATCCAATTTTTAACTTCAATTATTAAGCATTAATAACAAAATAGAACTTACTGACACTTTCTTAGTAGAATGGTGGGAAGTACGCGACATCCCTGAAGTGAGATTAGCCCTTACATCAACCCCCCCCAACCATTACTGTATTTTGTTTTTAAGGTAATAGACATGTAATGCCATTTTTCTTGCATATAATATAAGTAGAATAAGAGTAATTTAAGTTAGTATAAGTATAGTGTAAGTATATAATGTATAATTTACGTTAGGTTATGTACAGGTACGTGATAAGTGTGTATTCTGGACCGTGTTAAGATGCTGTAAAGTGTGAAGTGGATTTGTAATTCATTTATTTGGGCTTGATTTTAGTAGGGAAGCAACTGGACAAGGAGACGGGCACATGAGCATCTGGTTTCGATAGAGTGGCGTAGAAAGTTAATTTGTAACTTAAATTAGCGAAGTCATATTTACACCTAGAATTCAGAATTTTGTACTCGGGCTTGTGTTTGCTGTATTGTTCTACTAAATAACGTTGTCTAAGAACTTAAGTAAAGTCTGATTATTGATTATTGACATACATAACCGCGAAAATTAATTTATTTGACATAGACCTCAGTTGTTGCGTAATGTTGGGTAATGCCGCGGGCGAAACAAAGAGAAATTGTAACAATGCGTGATTTCAGGCATCGTTTGTAAAATTGTTAGTCCTATGTCATTGCCACAAAATTTAAAACATCATAAGTCATATTTTTATCAGTAGAGTAAGGCGTACGTTTTTTGCTGGAAATTCTTGTGCGATGATATAACATGGAGACTGTAACGTAATTGTTGGAAGTCGTTCCCGGGTAGAGAAAACGTAGCGAGTGTTAGAGCAGGCAGCTAGCTTTCTGCCCGCTAGGCGCCACTCTCCAGTAAAGCCTCGTTGTATGTGGACGTTCCAGGTAATGTCCGAGTATTCACAGTATTTCTCCCTTATACGTCATCATAATTAGTTGTCGTTCTAACCATATTTAAAGTAAGATTCTGATCATATTGTCAATGCCTTAAGACTCTCCAGTAAAGCCTCGTTGCGTGTGGACGTTCCAGATAGTTGTATCGTCAAGCGATGCTGGGTCATGGAGTCAGCGCAGGCTACTGTATCGAGAGTCACTACAATCAGTGCCCGAAAGCCCTTTACACATTTTTCCACTGAGTCCTTTTCAATGCACAGTACCGTCAAAGTCGATTGGTCCACTTAGTAAGCTTATTATTTATAAAATGTAATATATTCGTTATACGTGCGTGTGAGGCGGAGTTGTGTGATGCCTCGCCATGTGGTGCGCTGTGTGCACTGAGGTTGCAATTTGTGTTAATCTTGGTTTATGAATATTCTCCTAGATATGTTATGTGGTGTAACCCAGGTAAAATAGGGATGATTTCTTTAGAATTGGAGTAAACAGTGAACACATTGTAGCTGGGTATCACTGAGAGTCCTTATGAGACCGTGGTTTATGGGAGTTTCCCCTGTTGAAGAAGTTTTCTATGATGCAGTCGGGTTGAGCGAATTTTCATGTATTGCGTTAGGCGGGTCAGGTGTTTAATAGACTGTGTGGAATAGAACTTCCATTCTCTCTCAAAAAATTCTGGTGTATTGGAGACAATTGATTTATTAATTAGGTCCAGTAATGTAATCTTGCTTGTTACTATATCATTTGGTGTAATTTAAGGTTAACAATATAGATAAGTAAATTTTAATAGAATGTGTTTGGTGTAAAATCCTCTGGGGTAGTATACGTAAGACTGAGTGGCCCGCAAGGCTTGTTTCATCTATAAGATCCACGCTCTCATATATTATTCTCACGCTACCCTGTTATTGCCATAGGCCTTTTGTCCCTCTTCCATCGTACGGGACTAATATCATTAATACTATTTTTTTCCCCCGGCAACTGCTGGATGGTGGCAGCGATACCAAATTACTTTAATTATTAACGAGGCCTTCTTAATGTTCGGGCAGTAACAGAAAACACTGTAATGGTACTTTAATCAAGTATCAGTAAAATTTCTCTATAATTCAAATTCTCAGTCGTATCAAAATCTGATCAAATCTGATCATTTCACTGGTGGCATAGTGTTGTGATTAGATGAAAATAGTTTGTGGTAATTAAATTTTTCAAGGGTTGCTAAAAGTTTTACGCCCCTACACTGGTGTTCACATCGGTGGGATTTACTTTATTTACGGGCAATGTAAAATTTACGCCCCTACAGACACAGATCATGATGTTTTAATAACCAGTTCAGCTGGCCTGGTATATCAATGGCACCACATGAAGGCACCCTTTTTCTTGCACCTTGAACCAAAAATAGTAATGCAAAAAAAAAAAAAATGAAAAAGAGCAATGAAGATAATTTACAGCAGGTGCAATGGGATGAGGGGAAGAAATACAACAGATGACTACCTGAAACTCCTATCCCCGGAAAGGTAGATAAAGGAGGCAGGTGAGATGGCCAACAGGTAGTAGTCAGGCATGCTAACCCACCATCCACTCACTCAATGTAGTGCTGCTTCAGGTGGCTCTACACTGAGTAACAGGCCTTGTTTCCTGTAACCCAGGAAACCATTTACAATGCTGAGTGGTACCATATAACCAAATACCAAGATGATGTGGAGCCTATTATGGTGCCCCTGTTAAATGGGTGGAGATGCAAATGCAATATCCATCCAGAAACCAAACTTCCACACTCTTGCCTGTGCCTTGTTGTGGTGAAGGGAACACTGCTTCAGTGCACGGGTGTGGTTACTTGCCTGTGGTAGTAGTAGTAGCAGTTGTTCCCTAGGCAGTCTGGCCGAACAGCTCTGAGTCCCTAAGGAAGGCCATGGCTGAAACCGGGCTTTCCCACAGAGCTCTCAAGGAGTGTATGTTGTGTTGTCGGTGTAGCCGATTGTGTGCAATGCAGTCTAGCATAATGTACTTAATAGTATGGGGTGCTGTGTTACATCCTGGACAGGCGTCAGCAACGGAATCATCCAGCCTCTTCTGACAACTTAAGAGGGCTGGATGATGCCCATATCTCAGCCTACCCAGGTGGACCCTGTCCTCATGGGGGAGATGGCGTTCAGCAGGATGGATATCAAGAAGCCGTGGATGCAGCTGTGAGTTGTCTTTGAGTGACTGAATGGAACAGCGAGTGATTTGAGTATGAATAGTTTCTGGAAGCTGGTCTGAGGTGGGCAGGGAGTAAGAGATGATAGTATTTGTGTATGATATCGTGTGCTGGGTGTTGTTTTGATGTTCCTTGGTGTGTGTGAATGTGCTGCCATGTAGGGTAGTGGATGTTGTGGGATTGTGGAGGCTGCAGCGAGAGTTTGGGTTCCTGTCATGTCAAGATAATCCTTGACTTTGAGGACTTTGATTTCTTGGTGTAGGTGGTCTGTAGGTGTAGTAGCTGTGCAGCCTGTGATTATTTTTAAGGCCTTGTTTTGTATGGTGTGTAGGGTGTTGTAGTGTTTTTTAGTGAGGTTAGGAGCCCAAGCAGGGCTTGCATAATTCATCCCTGAACATATATATTGTTTGTTTACTGTGGTGGTGCAGCCCACCTCTCGTTGTGTGAAGACGTCCACCTAGCCAGCAGCGAGACCAGTTCTCCGGCAGCTCTCCACCAGCCGAGGGGGTTTGGACTGGTCCATCCACCCTGAGGATATAGGCCTTGATCCAGCCGACCTGGAGATTGAGGCCGACTATACTCCCTCCACCCGGGTCAGGGCCTTTCCCTCTCCGTCGACCGTGATTGGGCCTTCCCTCTTGGATTTCCATCTGCTGCTGGGGAGCTGGGCGAGTCTGAAGCCCTACACGATCCAGGGCAAAGGGGTTGAGGGCAACGTCGGGGTGGGTTCATCGATCTGTGACTGTCAGTGCCTCCTCGATCAGCGCCCCATTGTCCATCCTGCTGCCCATCCCTCTTTGATCTTCGACCTGTGCAGCCGGCTACACCATCTTCCACCAGCCCTCGTCTTCTCCCCTGCCTTTCCTGCCCTTCCTCGTCCAATCATCTGCCTGCTGGAGCCCCGCTTCTTCAATGTTTTTCTGCCAGAGTGCTTGCGCGCCCTCTGACAGGCTCTTTGCTTGCCCTTGTCCCCACCTGTTGGGGCAAATATTCACAAACAAACAAACTGTGGTGGTGGTTTCTTTGTTGTGTCCAAATGTTGTATGGGCAAGTGACTTTAAGGCATTGAGTCTGGGTGTTAATTTATTTTTGATGTTTGTGATGTGTTGTTTAAATGACATTGATGTAATGTATGTTACACCAAGGATTTTGGGTGTGTGTGTGTGTGTGTGGTAGGGGAGTGTTGTCTATGGTGAGGTGTGGAATGTGACTGTGTTCTGCTGTCCAGTTTGTGAGAAGGGTCATTGTAGATTTGGCTGGGGCTATTTTGAGTCTGTTTGTGGTGAACAATTCATTTAGTGTGTGAGGTAAGGTTGGAGGATTTGTGTGTCTGTGTTTTTGTTTTGGTGTGTGCATGTAAGTGTTATGTCATCTGCATAGGAAGCTATGTGTATTTGTTGTGTGGGGTGTGGGTATGTCATGCATGTATTGGTTGAAGAGTGTAGGAGACAAGACAGATCCTTGGGGGATGCCATTTGTGAAGTTTCTGATGCTTGAGGACTGACCAGCAAAAGTTACATGTGCATATCTCCCTGCTAAGTAGTTTGCCAGCCATCTTTTTGTGTTATTGTGCATGTTTGTGATGAATATTTTGTTTGTGAGGTTGTGGCGGGGGATGGAATCAAAAGCTTTACTAATATCTAGTGTGACAAGGAGTGTTCTGTGTGGTGGCCTAGCTGAATTCATGCCATCAAAAACTCTCTGTGTGAGGTCTGTAAGAAGAGTGTTTGTGGAGTGTAGTGGCCTAAAACCATGTTGTGATGGGGCTAGGGGGGTGTGAGGTGCAACTAGTTGTAGTACCAGTCTTTTCAGTGACTTTGAAGGGGGTGCAGAGGAGTGTGATGGGGTGGTGTGAGGAAGGTAATGTGGGGTCTTTGTTGGGTTTGGGGATAGTGATGATAATGTCATGCTTCCAGATGTTGGGCATTATGTTGTGTGAGTAGCTGTAGTTTGATATGTTGGTGAGTGCTTGTATGTCTTGTAGTCCTTTGTGTTTAAGGTGTATGTTGCTTATGTTGTTTGGTCCACAGGCAGATGAGTGCATGGGGATGCTGATGATGTGCTTCGTCTGGTTGTAAGTGAAAGGTGCAAAATCTGGGTCTGTGGGGAACTGTCTCTTGTGTCAGATGATACGTCGGTCATCATGATGGGGGTTTAGATGGCTGACTTGTGAAAAGTGATTGATGAAAGTGTCTGCTTGTTGTTCGTTTGAAAGTATTGTGTCTGTTGTTGTGATGGCAGTGTGTGATTGTGTAGTGTTGCTGTTGAAGAGTGTGATGCTGTTTAGTGTTTTGTAGAGTATGCTGGTGTTTGTTTAGTGATCAAGTGTTTGGAGATAATTATTCCAATTTAGTGTTTATTGTTCTGATATTTTATTGTTTATTTGATTGTTGAGTTCTTGTATTTGTTGTACAGTGTCTTGTGTATGGGGTGTTGAGGAGTGTAGTGAGTCCTGTTGACTGATGAGGCCTTGAATTTCTGGTGTGAAGCTGGGATTATGTCTTTTTCTGTTGCCTCTAGGGATGTGTCTTTTGTCTACGTTTTGTATAATTGTATTGAAAGTGTGCACAGAGATGTTGAAGTTTGTGATGGATGTACCGTTTAATGTTTCAAAGTGTTGTTCTGCTTCAGCTGTGAAGGCCTCCCAATTGGCTGTCTTATAATTAGTGTGTGTGTGCCTGTGGCCAGCTGGGGTGATTCTTGTTTTGGTAGTGATCATGATCAGGAGGTGGTCAGAGCCAAGGGTTCTGACCACTCCCCAGGATGTTGTGGAGGTGAGGTTTGGGGAGCAAAAGGTGATGTATGGGGAAGAAGGCTTGGTGTGGGATATGGGAATGTTCTATAGCCCGACGCTCAAATCCAGCAAAAGGTGGCTGCAGACAAAATGCCTCCAAGTCACTCTATCACCTGCCATTTGCCTACCCTCCCCCCAGCTCACTCCCCCCTCCCTCATATACCTCTCTACTCCATTCCTCCACCTCCTCCTTGGTCTTCCCCCCCTCCACCCCACCTGCATACAACCTCTTAGTCAGTCTTTCATTCTCCATTGTCTCCACATGTCCAAACCACCTCAACGTATTTCTCCTAATTTTCTCAACCCCATCCATATCCACCCCACAACGTTCCATCACTTCTTCATTCGTCAACCTGTCCCTCCATGTCACTCCACATGCTCCTCTCAAGTAACTCATTTCCACTGCTCTCACTCTTGACTTGTTACCCTCTAGCAAGGTCCATGCCTCGCTTCCATATGTCAGGGTAGGGATCACGATACTATCATGCAGTGACTTCTTGACTTCCTTACTCATCTCCCTATTTCTCATCACTGCTTTCAGTGAACCATGATACTATCATGCAGTGACTTCTTGACTTCCTTACTCATCTCCCTATTTCTCATCACTGCTTTCAGTGAACCAACAACCTTCCTTCCCTGCTGTACCCTTTCAAGTATTTCATCCCCCAAACTTCCATCCTTGCTCATCACACTGCCCAAGTACTTGAATGCATTCACATTCTTCATATCCTCACCATCCAACCTCACTGTGCATTCTGTGACTTCATTCCCCTCAAACACCATAACTTTACTCTTGTTCACATTGACTTTCAGATTCGTCTTACACACCGTCCCAAATTCATTCACCAAACCTTGCAACTCCCCTTCATCTTCACTCCGGAATCTTCCACTTCTCACACTCATTCATTAGAGCCACTCCCACATCCACTGCCCTACCTTGCACCTCCTTTACAACCCCATCCATGTATATATTAAACAGCCATGGAGACATCACACAACCCTGTTTCAGTCCCACTTTCAGATCAAAGAACTCAGCTCACCATCCACTTGCACAGTAGCCCTAGCTCCTTCATACATGCTCTTCACAGCACTCAACAATTTCCCCTCCACTCCATATATTCTTAATACCTTCCACATACCTTGGCTATCTATTCTGTCATAAGCTTTCTTCAAGTCCATGAAGGCAGCATACACTTTCTTTCCCATCTCTAGATACTTCTCCACTAAACATCTTAGAACAAATATCTGATCTACACACCTTTTTCCCTTCCTAAATCCCCCTTGTTCTTCTCCAACTAACTCCTCTGTTATATGCCTAACCCTATCAATAAGTATTCTACCACAGGGCACACTAAGAAGGCAAATATCCCTATGGTTACCACATACTTCTCTCTCCTCTTTTCCTTTATATAAAGGAACAATTATACCTGATTTCCAGTCTTCTGGAACCCTTCCCTCTTCCCAAGCCAATCTACACAACTTCCATATCCATTCCACAGCAATCTCACCCCCATACTTCAGCATTTCACCACACACTCCATCAATTCCTGGGGCCTTTCCCATCTTGATCTTCTTCAATGCATCCACTACTTCCACCCTACTGATCTCTTCCTCCCTCCTCTCACCTCTTCTTCTCCCAGCCATTCCCCAGCCACTTATACCTGCTTTGCTCTCACTCTCTACATTCAACAAATTCACAAAGTGCTCCTTCCATCGCCTCAATTTCGCTCTCTTCTCCACCAGCAATCTATTATTCCCATCTATCACCCCCCTACTATTTCTCCTTTCACACTGTCTTACTTTCTTTACCTCCTTCCAAAACAATTTCTTACTCTCCCTCCATTTTACACTCAGATTCCTCCCAAACTCCTCATCCACTTTCTTCTTACTCTCCTTCACCAATCTCTCCACCTCTCTTCTCCAGCTCACATATACCTCTCTCTTCTCTCTCTCATCTTCTCCCCTACCTCTGCTCGCTAGCCATTCACTACATGCTTTCTTCTTTTGTTCCACAACTCGTTTCACCTCATCATTCCACCATGCTGTCCCTTGCACACCCCGTGTCTCCTCCTCACTCCACAAAGCTCCTCACACGCTGTATGTAGACCATACTGTTCCATTCGTATTGTTTATAAAGGCTCCGACATGCTTGCCTGCATTAGTCTTGGTCAGCTAATGGCAGGTCTCCATGCTGCTTGATCTCTGGCAGCCTCCACATTCAGTCCCTTATTCCTGAGGTCACACTCTATGACCTCATCCCAGCTCTTCCTCAGTTTGCCTCTCACAACCCTACCTCTGACATTAATACTTCTCACTTTCTACACTCAACTCATCTCAATCTACCCCTCCTCATCACAACACCAATACACTCCAGTCTCATCTTTCCTCCCAACTCTTCAATTACAAACCTAGCCACCCCAGGCCTCGCATTCAAGGACACACTACACATCCTTCTAACTGCAGGTACACCCCAGTTTAACAATGCAATTGGATAGGTAAAAACCCACCATTAAGCGAGGTATCGTATACTGGGGAAGATTTAACATGTAAAGTAATGGAAAGCATTTTTCAGCCTTGGGTTCCCCCCCCC
>JAGKTI010025733.1:0-13861 GCA_018397915.1 Birgus latro
CTGTTTCTTCTATTGAAATAACAGAACTCTTTGCTCAGACTTTCTCCTCCAATTCCACCTTAGACGGTTCCGGTGTCGTTCGCCAATCACTTCTCCCCTCTGAATACCTAATGGCTACATTAAAATTTCTTCAACTGATGTGTTCTCTGGCATTATTGGCCTCAGTACTGACAAGGCATATGGACTTAAGGGGTCCGTCCTGTTGTCCTCAAGAGCTGTGCTTCTGAATTTATTCCCCGCCTATGTAAAATCTTTCACTTCTGTCTGTCAACATGCACCATTCTTTTTTGCTGGAAGATTGCTCTCATTCGGTCTGTTGCAAATAAGGGTGATCACTCCTAGCTCCCTAAATAACGACCAGTTACTTTAACATCCAATATTTCTAAAGATTTTGAATTTATTCTAAAAAAAATAATAATAAATAAATTACCTTTCCTTTCACAACCTTCTTTCCAATCATCAGTATAGGTTCCACCAGGGACACACCACTGGCAATCTTATCAACTTCCTTTCAGATTCCTAGTTTGCCCCCTCTTGGGACTTTGGTGAAAGTTTTGCCATTGCACTTGTCCTCTCAAAGGCTTTCCATCCAGTCTGGCATAAATCTTTAATTTCCAAACTCCCCTCTTACGGTTGCGATTCTTCTACCTGTGCCTTCATCTATAGCTTAATTTCTAGTCATTCTATAGCGAACGTTGCAGACAGCCAATGTTGTTCTCTTAGAGCTACCTTAAGTGGTGTTCCTCAGGACTCCATTCTATCACCAACTCATTTCCCCCAGTTCATCTTCTGAGCCATACATCTGTCCCTATTCACTCATACGATGATGGCTCCACCCTTCACATAGCACCCATCGCACCATTTATTAAGGGATGAAGCTATGGCACGTGGGGCAAAGTAATGTTGTTGTTTCTAATGAATTGAAAACTCATCTCTAATATTTTTCGGCATATCAAAATCTTCCACAAGAGATCCCTATAATTTTTAACATTACCCAACTCAGTACTGCATCATATTTGTGCACACTGTGGGTTTGATTCTCTAGGGATTCATCTTCAAAAGATCATATTACCTCTTTTGTAAAATCTGCTTTAAAGAGATTAGGTGTGGTATGCAAACTCCATACGTTTACTGCTCCTGCACAGTTACTAATTTTTTGCTCAGGTGTGTAGAGTACACCTCTTATGTGTGGGGAAGCTCCCAACATACAGCTCTTCTGAGCAATATTGAGTCAAAGTAGAAGCATTAATAAAATCTAAGCAAATAAACAGCACCACCAAACACCACATAAAAACTACAGCAAAAGCGGAATACCACTAAAAGCCTGGAACAGTAAGATGAGACACGGTTCAACACATCCACTTAAAAAACATTGCTCCAATGGCGATAGAATACATTAATTAAGGTTCCAACTTCTGGACACACAACCAGATCTCAGATATCTAGAAGATAACAACCATTTTCCCAATACTCAAACCAAGAAAACCTTCCAATAGCCCGCCATCATATAGACCAATATTTCTGCTTTTGAAAACATCCAGAATCATGGAATGTTTGATCTTAAAGAACATGACATCTCTCTTTTATCTATCTGACTCTTAGTATGGATTCTCCCTGAAACACTCAATACCCACAGTCCTCGGAGGTCTATGAGGCAGTAGATAGCGATAAAGCTTGCGATATTATTTATCTGGATTTCAGTAAAGCGTTTGATAGGGTTCCACACGAGAGGTTAGTTCGGAAGGTTCGAGCACACGGTATAGACGGGAATATCTTAAAATGGATAGAATCCTGGCTGAAAGGACGAAAGCAGAGAGTATTAATAAATGGAACTAAGTCGGATTGGGGATTAGTAACTAGCGGTGTACCACAGGGTTCAGTACTCGGTCCCTTATTATTTATTATATATATAAATGATCTAGACTTAGGAATCACTAGCAGTATCAGCAAATTTGCCGACGATACAAAAATAGGGCGTATCATTAACTCGACTGACGATTGCCATAACTTACAAAATGACCTCGATATACTATCCAGATGGTCTAAAACTTGGCAAATGGAATTTAACGTTGAAAAATGTAAAGTACTTAACGTAGGCAAGACCATTGGAGATACTAAATACAGCTTAGATAACAAAGAAATTAGTAAATCGGAATGCGAGAGAGATCTAGGAGTCATGGTTAGTAACGACCTCAAACCAAGGCAACAGTCTATTAATGCGAGAAATAAAGCAAATAGGGTCCTAGGATTTATTTCGAGAAGCGTGAGCAGTAGGTCATCAAAAGTAATACTGCAACTATATCTAGCATTAGTAAGGCCACATTTAGACTACGCAGTACAATTTTGGTGTCCTTACTATAGAATGGATATTAACTCGTTAGAAAGTGTACAGAGAAGAATGACAAAAATGATACATGATGTTCGAAACCTGTCATACGAAGACAGACTGAAAAGACTAAATCTGCACTCATTAGAGAGACGTAGAGTAAGGGGAGACTTAATTGAGGTGTTTAAGTGGATGAAGGGTATAAACAAGGGAGATATTAGCAAGGTACTTAAAGTGAGCATACAGGATAGAACTAGAAGTAATGGTTTCAAACTAGAAAAATTCCGTTTTAATAAGGAAATAGGTAGAAATTGGTTTGGTAATAGAGTAGTAGAAGAATGGAATAAGCTTCCTAGTAAAGTAGTTGCTGCCCCTTCCATTGTGAGTTTCAAGCATAGGCTAGATAAGCATATGACAAATAAAGGGTGGGTATAGAAAAAGAAAAAAAAATCTTATAACCAATACTAATTCATACTTTTTCCTTTTCAGGTTACACTATGATAGTCTCTGTTCTCCTTTCACACTTTCCTATAAAATGTCCACGCCAGTTTTTCTATGCTGCGTGGTGTTCTTTCTGACTTTTTCCTGCCGGCTTCGGCTGGAGGGTTTGGAGGGCGGGGGGGAGCCTTCTTCTTTGCTGTCCTTATCTCATCCTAGTAGTTCAGTTACTCTTCTAGGAGCTGCCTAGCACGGGCCAACCGGCCTACTGCAGTTATCCTCTCTTCTTATGTTCTTATGTTCTTATGTTCTTCAAGTTGACTGAAATAATTCTAGAAGGCTTCATTAAAAGACAGCCACCAATAAGAACCGTGCTAGCTGGAAACACATTAAGAAAGCCATGCCATACTGCTAAGATAAATTGAACTAAACATAATCATGAATATATACGTGGAAGAAAAAAAAAAAAGGCTGGATAGCTCACTCTCAAGCATATAAGCCCAGTTGTTCTATCCATACAAAAATTTCATAGTTAGAACACTATTCAACGGTGTTTCACGGGAGTTCCTGTCCACTAGTGGGGAGATCAAGAGGACCAACCATGACGAACCCATCTACTGCTTTGCCGGCGACCCGACGAGGGGGGCAACTAGCAGGTGTCAGTCTCTGGCGGCCCAGAAGAGCAAAGGAACCGTGGTTTGGTTCAGCGTCAGGGTGAGGTGCAGTTTCCTCATGCATCAGGATACTGGTGCTGATGTTTTTGTGCCAGGCTGTCATTGTACCAAACCCTCGGCATTTCCAGTGCTCCCTCAGGGACGGAAAGCTGGTGGAGTTTTATCTCTCTGGGACTCCCAAGGGTCCTGAGGCTCGGGATGTTACTGAACCGGAAGGCGTGGCCGTACAGGGTTCTACCTATGCATGGCAGCGTCTCACAGCCCAGCGACGCCAGTTCAGGGATCCAGGGAGTTCTGGCTAGAAAATACCATCGTCGAGATGTGCATCGCAATGGCAAAGGCTTTTTGTTAGGGTTACAAGGAGGCTTTGCACGTTCTTCTCCCAAAGATCTTTGAGAAGAATGGGCTGCCTCGCCTTGTCATCCCTGAGTGCTTTGCCTGCAATGTTCACTCTGTTTTTCGCTGTCAGGAGTGCCAGGCCCGGTAGCCGTGACCTGCTGCCCCCCACACAACACCGCGGAAGAGACTGAAGCCGGATGCTCCCTTCAACTGGTGCAATGTCCCATTGATCATCGACCTGGACCCGGACCCGGCCAAGGTGCAGACTACCGCCGAAATCCACCAACCTCCATCAGTGACCAAGGAGGGGCAGGACTCCTCTGACTCTGTCTCCATGGCCGAGGATGCATCGAACGGCTTCTCGGTCGAGGAGGAGGTCAGATGGTCCTTCCCTCCTCCAGCAGTGGAGTGCACCCTGTCTCACCCTCCTATCATGGACCACAAAGGTCGGCTAGACGTAGCCTGCTACAGACACTTCCTGGCCTTTGATGCTCACATTCGGTCATAAGAGCTCTGAGACACGATCTTCTCCAATCTCTACAATATGCTCCGGGTCACCGACCTGGGTGAGGAAATTCTACCAATTTTGTTTGTCAGGGGAAAGGAGGTGCATCTAGCCAATCTAAGGGCCTTTTACCATATGTTGCCTCCACACTTGGCCCCTTAGACTGGCCATTATGTGCAGTGCTGGTGCTGCGGAGACAGACTGTTAATTTTCAATGTCTTGTTTGTCCTAATGCCTCTCATAGTGGGTGATGGCCTTTGACAAAAAAAAAAAAAAAAAGGTGTTTCGGAACACTAGGTACTTTCACCCTTATTTCCACCCTTTTCCTCCATGATCCTCCCCCTCCTCCTTCCGTAATAGTAATGTCCCATGCTGCCAACTTGGCAAATGCTTCACATCTCCGAACTCAACAAGCAGCAGCCCTGAACCAGGTGTCTGTGACGTAAGTTATTTATCTTGTGTCTCACATGTTGGTTGATGAATATGTCATAAATGGCATTACCTGAATCTTGGTTAGTCAGTGAACAACGAGAATTGATAGCAGAATGCACTCTGTCTTGTTATATAATTTTCAGTAGCGAATGAAACTGAAAAAATTGGCAGTGGGGTGCTGCTGTACATTAATGAGAATCTTCATCCCGTACTAACTCCAAAACCTTCCATCGATAATACTGATACAATATATGTTTAGCTCAGAAGTGAGTCTCGAGGAAAGACGACTCTTGGACTGATTTATTGTTTACTAGCTCAGTCCAGTGAAACTGACATTAAATTATATGAGATGTTGTGAATGCCTGTTCCACACAGGCTACTGTAATTTGGGGATATTTCAATCTACCTGTAACAAGATTGAGTGAATCCTTGTTGGTTCACAAAAGGCTTCCTCTGTACACTAACCTACAAGAGGGTTCATTATACCGGTTTGCTCAACAACCAGCACGTGGAGGAAATATATTAGATCTTGTATTGTTAACATCAGAAAACTTAGTTTAGTACTGATGATCACTGCACAGCAACATTTAACGTTAATATCAGTGATGTAGCATAAATGACTGTTGCGAAAAGTTCCCAAGGATAAGGTAACTGGCTTTAACCCGTCCAGTCCCGATCTGTTTTTTACCCAGCCTACCCCCAGGTCCCGATCGATTTTCGACTTTTTGTTTTTTGGCTGAAACCTTCGCGTTTGGTGAGAAACATTGAAAATTCATAGAGAAATCGCGATCCTGAGGTAAAAAATGTTGATACAGGTGTCACTCAACCTTACGTTTTCCTTCCTTTTCAGGGTACCTGGCTAAAGAAAACGAACTATGAAAGGGTTAATTTATTCAAGCCACTTTAAATTACGTATTTATTTCATTTCTTTGGTGCGAATTTATGTGTAGAGCAAGTCTATATTGGTTTTCACACAATAATATAGGTGAAAAAATCATTGTTCACTCACCCAAAGACCCAGTATATGGCACCTTCCTTTACAACATTACCATCTCATCACTTCTGTGTGTTTCTACCTCTAGCTTCTTTGTTTCTTTGTCCTCCACCTCAGGAATCACTTTCACTGTGAATTTCATCGTTGGAGAGACCGTGGGGCAATATACCTTTACTGGCTAGGTTACTGCTAACAGGTGAGTTGCCCAGTGAGGGGGAAGGGAGGGAAGGGGGGGTTAGGTGGGGCCAGGCAGTATCCCTGCTTGACAGCAGGTAGAGGAAGGTCTCCCACATATGCCTACCAAAAATCATCTGCGAATGTTGAAAAATGTGCACACAATGGGCCTTGCAATTGCATGATGTACGATGCACGTCGTTGGGTCTGTCCGCGGAAAAAAGTAGCGACGTGCATCGTACGTCGGTGGGACCCAGCGGGTAAAAAAAAAAAAAAAAACTCATTTTGGGTGGTAATGACTGGAAAGTGTTTTTAAAAAGGCTTAAAGCTGCGCGATCATATGCGTGATCGTATTATGATGCAGAATAATTCATTGCAATGACTGTGTAAATAGCAATAACCACACAAAATTCACTGTCAACAGACCACTACATGTATTAGGGAGCATGTCTGACAGCATAACACAGCGTTCTTAGCATGCAGTGACGAACTTAATCCTTGGAATTATTAAATGGAATGCTCGTAGATATTTATTTTCATATTAAATTTTGCTATTAAATGTACCCTGCTGAGAGAGAGAGAGAGAGAGAGAGAGAGAGAGAGAGAGAGAGAGAGAGAGGGAGAGAGAGAGAATGCACTGGCAGACAGATGCACAGAACAGATAGACAGATGGATGGAGAGACACTTGAATTGTTATAAATTCGCAAGTGATCGTTATTTATGTGTGTACTATCACATATGGTTGCCAGAAAGGGTGTATCTAGTTGGAATGAAAGACAGAAGCCCGTCTTCGATTACACCACCTATGAGTCATCTCCTCACAAACCTGTTTTCCCCATGGACCTGATTTCATACCACGGACCCATTTTCCTCCATAAACCTACTTTCCTCATAGACCAATTTTCTCTTGTCGGTTTAATTTCCCCAGTGGAGCAGTTATCAGCAATGAACCTATTTTACGTTATTGAACTATTTTCCACATGGATAAATTTTACCCATAAGCCTATTTACACCCCTTTCATGTGGGAATATTTTCCCACGTGAAAATAATCCAACCATGGATCTATTTATTCCATGGACCTAAGTCCCAATACTGTTGTCCCTCAACCTCATACTCATCAGTCCAGCAACCATAAATCCTACACACTTTCCCAGTGTAATAAGTCAGGTCTCTTCCAATGTCCTCTCAGAACCACTTTTTTTTTCCTTTTAAATAACAGATCAGAGGAAGGAAAAACAAATGAATAAGAAAAATTTATACACCAGATTACTGGCTTCCTCCATTCACAAAAAAATCTGTAACAGTTGGACCTGAACAGCTGTAGGTTGAAGTTTGGGTGGACACAACTCCAGGGAAGTGAGTTCCAGTAGGATCCAGTTTGGGGAACAAAAGAATTCTTACAGGCAGAAGTTCTGCAATATGGCCGTGTGACATTCCAGTCATGAGTGCTACCAGATGCTTGTATAGGACGAGGGAAGGCATGGAGAGTTGGCACAATGGACGCAACTTCGTCTGAGCTTTTGCCATGAAAATATCTGTAAAATAATGCAAGGAAGGCAACATTTTTCTTACTTGTAGGAGAGGTAGTTTATTTATAACAGGGATTACTAATAATCCCAACAGCTTTGTTCTGAATTTTGTCTACTTATTTTAGTGCAACCTCTTCACATCCATTCCACAAGAGTGATCAATATTCTAGCTGACAGTGCACATGATTCATAAATTACAGCTAACTGCTCATCAGTGAAGAAGATACGGACTCTGTACAATAATCCAAGTTTCTTTGAGTTTTTTTTTAGCAAGAGATCTGACTTGGGAGGTCCAACTGAGGGCACTGTTAACTCCTACCTGCCGGTTGACGTGTATAGCCGTCACGATTTTGGACGCAGAGCAACGCTGGTTGATATGTATAGCCAAGCATCTTCCCGCCACCCTTTGAACACCAACTTATCTTTACTCATCGACGAGACCACCTGGAGACGTGGGGATACTTTCATTTGTAAAAGGAAGAGTTGTTGAGTCTTATGTATCTTTAATTTTTTATCTAGCTCTTGCAGTTTGGCAGATAACAGGGTTTGATGTAAGGGTATTTTTTCCCAAAATCACGAAATCCCCCGTAGCGATTAGTGTGCGACATCAGAACCCCCCCGGCGTGTAGGGGTTAAGTGAAACACTGAGAATTTCAATACTTTCCGAGAAGGGAATATTAGTAGCATTAAAGGTAATATATGAATCTAGCAATATCTGTCTGTTAGTACATTGTATATACAGTATTTGGTTTTACTAACATTAAATGAGACAAAAATTCATCCTCCCACGAACCCACTATGCCTACTTAGCAACCCACCACCCTCACAATGCTCACCCACCAAATCCACCTTCACCACCCATTCCTCTGACCCACCCCACTCTGGCAGGAGGATAGTTGTTGACTGGGGAGATGTGACACTTTAGGGTGATGGCACACTCTTCTGTATACCTAGGGCTTCCCGTGATGTGTATATGGTGAGTTCTCATAATGAAGTGCCATGTCTATTGTCTTTAAACAACGTATTGTTTGATTTCTGCATTGTTTGTGGACAACAGTACATTTAGTCATTAAGTAACTACCAATTGTTGCTTATATCAACAGAATTACCTCAAAATACATTAATATCCTACATCTATCAATATTTAGCTCACCTTGTGATTTTTGGCAGTTAATATTCCTGTGGTGAGAGTATGGACAATGGTTGCAAAGAGAAGTGCTATCATTAACGTCTTCATGCCTGCCGTACTTTTCAATATCATACTAGAACATCTACTAACACGAAGAAAATGAATAACTCTATATTCCCTCTGTGTTACATATCTGATAAGCACCTACACAACATTAATACATAAAAGTTATTCTCCGCACTAACCATTGCTCATATATCCTGAAAATGTGACGTCATTGTTAAATGTATCAGTACCCAATAAAGGTGGAATCTACTGTCGATAGGAATTCTTATTTGATTATTCGTTTATTATATATCACTCATAGAGTTGTGTTCACCAGTGAATGCATGGAAGACTTGAGGCATGTTATCCATGAAACATTATCCAAACCTCTAATGTTGAGTTCCACATGCCTTTTAGGGTTCTAGCACTTTTTACAATTATGTTGCAGTGAGGGTACAGAAATGTTTTTCTCCAACTACGCACATCCTTTGCACGCCCCCGTGTAGAGTACTGCGTTTAGATTTGGCTTGAAGAAAGACATGAAGAAAATACAGAGGATCCAGTGAAGATTTACAAAATAAAAAAAATAAAAAAAAATAAAATGATACCCAGATTAAGGAACAAACATTAGAGAATCATTTGGTAGAGCTAAGATATTTACCTTATCAAAGTGCAGACTATGAGGGGATCTGATTCAAGTATACAAAATTCTTAAGGGACATGAAAATAATAGTCTTACAGTACTTCAAAAACAAACCACTCAAACTACACTAGAGATAATGGTTGTAAAATCTTCAGCAAAGATTTCCAGTCAAATGAGACAAAACACTTTTTTTTTTTTTTACAGAGTTTTCAACACATGGAACAAATGCCTAGATAGGTGATAGACTGCAATGCAATAGTGACATTTAAAGGTCACGTGGATAAGCACTTGGCACTGAATATGGAGTAAAACCTATTGATGACTGAATATTAAAAAAAAATGACTCTAACTGATTTTTCCTCTCTTTCAGAGAGTGGCGAATGATGCAGTAGTGTATTGTTGTTAATATAATTTTATTTAAAACTTATAAGATAAGATATGGAGAATACGGCCTTTTTACTTTTCAGTCTTTCTCATGAATATTCCATAAATTTTATTTTTCTATGCTACACAGTGGTCATTTACAATTTTTCCTGCTGGCATCAACTACAGGTTTCAGTTGGCGGAGGAGGAGCCTTCTTGTTTTGCTATTCTTATCTTCATCTCAAAGAATTTGGCATCATAGTCATAGGATTTGTAACGAACAAAACTACAGTGGCACCTTGTAAACTGACTAGACGCACTGAAAACACTCCGAGGCAGTACCTGTCAATCGTCTGTAAATAATTCATTACAGCAAATATGAATTACCCTAGTCGAAGATGGGGCCCAACCTAAACCAATACAGTACAAACATGAGTAAGCCTCAAACAATACAAAAATACAGCTCTGAGAATAATAACTGGATACATTAAGCCCCCATTTATATATACTGACTTTCTCTCGTATATCACACTAAAATGAGAGGCATATAGTTCATCGCTTCAGTTAAAGACACATCCCAGCCTTGTAGCTTCGTACTGCTTCATCTCCTCCAAGACAGAGTAAAAAAATAAATAAATAAATAAAATAAAACGACCAATGGTCTAACTGTACACAGACTATCTCAGCAACATCCCCCTCCCATACACTACTACACTTTACAAACACAAATATTAAAGCATACGCCACAGCCTTACAAATCGTACAGACAAATAGAATCCTTCCTGAACTATAGCGAGGCAAGTGTCCTTCATAAACTAGCCTACAGAGAGAGAGAGACCAATACAAATACTCAAACTGTGACGCGGATACCTCCCTGTCCTGCCACAATGCCCAAAAATATATGACTTACAAGCACTCTACTACACCCACACCGTAAAGTAGCCCCCCCCCCCACCCCCGCACACACCCAACAAGACATTTAAACATTTCATGTACAACATTTCACAACATACACACACACACTCACAATCCTGCAGCATAACCTCAACAAAATAGCATGTTTACTGCAGTCTACTGCGGTCACGTTCTGTTGCACCTTGGGTTGCAGCAACAACAAACACTCACACGGCTTAAACAAAGTAAAAAAGAAAAACCTGTATAACTGTAAAGAGGCACCGATTATACATTATTTAATCGTATCCAACAAAACAGACTACCAAGGCAAGTTTCAATGCCATAAGGAAACATACAAGGATGAAGGAAGAGAAAGAGAGAAAAAAGAAAACGAAGAGATATCAAAATTAAACAAAGTAAACAATGCAACAAGGTAGAAACACAAAGCAAAAGAAGAAAGAAGGACGACAATATTGGAAGCAGCCTGAAACCCCGAAAGAGGAGTAAGCGAGGAAGACCAGGAAGCGCAAACAACGAAGAGAGAAAAAAATATATATGAACGAGATGACGGTCAATAAGCAGAGCCATCGTCAGGGCAGTATAGTGGAGGGCGACATGGGATAAGAGGAGGGGAAACAGAGGAAGGAACGGGATCAGTAGAGGAAAAGAAATAGAAAACAATAGGGATGAACAGACGAACAAGTAATGTGGAGACGTAAATGGACTAAGAGGGTAAAATGTGGCACTAAGAGCAAGGGAAAGGACAGAGCGATAAAAAGTTGAAAAGGTGTAAAGACAAAAGGAGAAAGCATGAGGAAAGGGAATGAAGAAAAGAGGTTGAGAGGAAGAAAGGAACAGTAGACCAGAAGGGGTGTAAGGAAAATGAGTGATATGAAGGTCAAAGGAAAATGAGAGAAATGTATGGAAGAGGAAAAAGGAGAGAACAGATTCCTAGTGGAGAAATGATGAAAGGGACGAGTAGATGAATGAGGGTGAAAAGAGGACAGAAAGGAGAAGGGATGAGCAAAGAGACAATTGGTTAAATCAAACGGGGTACAGAAGAGTGCACTGAAAATGAAGGAAAAGAGGTGACGAGAAGCTGATGATAGATAGAGAAGAGAAGATGGGAAGGAAAATGGGTGAAGAGAAAAAAATGAAGCACAAAAGGAGAGGAAAAGTGGTTAAGAGATGAAGGATAAGAAAATAATTATAAATGAAAGAGAAGAGAAGGTGAATAGGTGAAGAGAAGAAATGTAGGGAAAGAGATATAAAAGCAAGAGAAGGTGATGAAAATATGTGGAAATTGTGTGACCTAAGATATAAAGGAAAGAGAAGGGAAGGAAAATAAACAAACAGAAGAAGTGTAGGAAATGCACTATGAAGGTAAGAGAAGGGGAGGAAAATTGGTGACGAGAAGGAGGGAACGAGACGAGGTATAAAGGTAAGAGAAGCAAGAGGATAAAAGCTTGAGCATCCTCGTACTCAGCCGTCTCATAGGGTCACTAGGGACGTTAAGGTTGATGGCCAAGGTAAGTGAAGGTAGGAGGGGTGAAGAACGCGGAAGGGAAGGGGAAAAGTGGAAGCAAATACACAGTGGTAAAGGATACATGAGAGGATGAGCGAAAAGAGGAGTGACTTTCAAATGGCGAAGGTTCACGTTCAGTCTCTCTCTCTCTCTCTCTCTCTCTCTCTCTCTCTCTCCTACTCGCATCTATATATGTAAACGAGCTCCATTGTTTGTTTGTCCTTCAATCACGCCCAAATCAAGGACCAGAGACCCACAGACCCATAAAGATTCTGAATCAGGGTGACCTAAGGATGCTTTTGGGGGGGTCAAAATTCAGATCTGGGCCATTTCAGGTCACCAGTAGTGTCTGCCTTTTTGGCCCGGGCAACGCCGGGCACCCCTGCAGCCCTATTTTTGTAATGGAAACTCACATGACCTCCGGTTCGGACATAGGCTATGTGAGGTTGACCTCCGAGGTCATTCGAGGTAAATGGTAGGAGGTCATTTGAGGTCACCGGTAATATAAGCTCGAACAACTGGACCCAGCAGCCCAGGGGGCATGGAGACTCACATGACCTCCACTTCGGACACAGGCTATATGAAGTTGACCTCCGAGGTCATTTAAGTTCACCGGAAATGTACGCTCGAATGACTGGACCCAAAAGCCCAATTTTTAATATGGAGACTCACATGACCTCCATTTTGGATATAGGCTACGTGAGGTTGACCTACGAGGTCATTTAAGGTCACCAGCCGGAGGTCATTTGAGGTCACCGGTAATGGTAAACAAGTGCTCACAAATAATGTGCATTAGTCTGCAAAAGCTGAAATAGAAAGTTCCTGAACGTCTTATAATCTTTCCTCAAAAGCATAAGAGATAAATGGTCTTTTTGGAGAAGAAGGAAAGATTGAACTAGAACAAATAGGGTTAGAGTGTTTGCCCTTTTGGCCCGGGCAACGCCGGGTACCCCTGCTACTATTCTATAATCCATGTGTGTGTGTGTGTGTGCGTTTGTGTGTGTGTGTGTGTGTGTGTGTTCTGCACAGTCGAGAATGGAAAAAGAATTTCAATAAAACTTGGTAGGATGGATGCAACTTGGTCACAGATAAGCAAATTGCAATTTGATGTTGACATATTTTCTAAAGGGGTATTTTAAATTCTAAGTGTTCCCATTGTTTGCAGAAACATACTAATGGGTAATTCTCTCGGGATTTATCTTGGAAAGAACATATTACGTCTTTTGTGAAATCTACTTCCAAGAGATTAGGTGTGCTAAGCCGACTCCGAACATTTTTTTTAAATCTGCACAGTTGTTGACTTTGTACACGGGTTTTATTCACCCCTGTATGGAGTACAACTCTCATGTGTGGTGAGGCTCCCCACATGCAGCTCTTCTCAATAGGGTGGAGTCAAAAGCTTTCCGTCTCATTAACTCTCCTCCTCTTACTGATTCCCTTCAACCTTTGTCTCTTCGCCGCACTGTTGCATCTTTATCTCTCTTCTATCGCTACTTCAACGGTCACTGCTCCTCTGAACTGTCTGCTTGCATCCCTTCACCTCTACGACGGGCACGTAGTACCCGTCTAGCAACAAGCTCTCATCCCTTTTCTGTCCAACTCTCTAATGCAAGAATTAACCGTTACTACCATTCCTTCATTTATGCAACTGGTCAACTCTGGAACTGTCTTCCTCTGTCTGTATTCCCTACTTCCTATGATCTCCAGTCTTTCAAACGCAGTGTGTCTAAGCATCTCGAAATGAATGGATCTTGAATTTGGCTCTCTTTTGTATTGTTTTTGTTTTTTCTTGGAGGGAGCAGTATGCGGGCCCATGGCCTTTGGTTCCTTCTTCCTTGCATAAAAAAAAA
>JAGKTI010025734.1:0-11459 GCA_018397915.1 Birgus latro
ATACGATACGGAGGTCTGGATGATGATGATGATGATGTTGATGTTGCTGCTGCTACTGATGATGAAGATGGTGATGTTGATCATGTTGATAATGGTGATGTTGATGACTGACTATGGAGGTCAATAATGGCTGAAGGTGATGATGATGATGATGATGAACTGAATTCCTGAAACGTTTCACCCCAGAATAACACGACTGCGTTAGTGACCTGTACCACTCACTCTCAACTGAATAAAATCGTCTTGTGTTCACTAGAAGAAAACTCCTGCGTTGTCTGACCATGAGAGAGTTAACGCCTTCAAAAGAACAGTCCATGGAGAGACACATTTTAAGTCAGCAAGCAGCATAGTATCGCTTCATATCGTTATCTGAAATACCTATTCTTTCACCATCCTCGTAAAATTCACATCAGTTTTCAATTCACAATGATTTGCTTTAACCACTCTAACAAGCCCATTAATACGCCAAATAATAATGAGGGGCATCACACACCTTTCTCTTCAGTCACCATTAGTAATTACGTACAAGGCTAGAATTACAATCTACTCTTATAATTACAGTATTCCTTGTCAAATTATTGTTCCTCTTAATATAATTATTGTCTTCCTGTTATCGTAATGGGGGACATCACACACTTCAATCACCATTAATGTACTGTACAAGGCTAGAATTACAATCTTTGTCCACTCTAATGGCACAGTCTCTCATCCAGGCTTTCAGGCAAATTACAGATAAAAACTTCCTTGCACTCCTACCTCTTGCTCTTATAATTTCAAGTTTTCTTTTAAAGCCCCCGGAGAACTTAAGTCGTAAAGCTCACTGCTCTTGTTCTTCCCTTGATCGACATTAAGGAAAAAAAATCCCAACTCGTGATTTAATATTCTCTCTTACATGCACCAGCTTCCATTTACCCAATTACTTACATTCATCCCATTTTCGCGCCTAATTTCGAAACAGAACTGTAATCTAAGAGGAGAGAACAGAAAAACAAATGATCTGAATTAACACACATTACAAATATAAATAATTTTCACCTTTAATATCTTATGTACGATTTTATTCATCTTGTTATAGGGGATCATTTTATTTATTTTTTCTATGTTAAGGCTGACCACAGATATATTTACAGGAAGTGGATTGCAGTTCAAAGCTCAGTCGGTGCTTATGTATATCGACTTTTGGATGGACTTTCACTCCACTGGCCCTGACCTGTCCATTGCGTTGCCGGCCCATCGGAAAATTTCACGAACCTCCGATAGCCCAGCCCGTAACTCAGGGTAATCGACTGGAATTCTGCATCAATAAGATGTGGGGGGTTTAGGATTATACGATTCATGGGGACCGGGAACATACTATAGCCATCTTTAACCTGACCGAACGCTGACATATCCCAATCTTGAGTGGTAAGTTGTAGCAAAAGATTAACGCTAGAATATAGTGCTAGCAAAACTGACATATGCTATGGAAAGATTGTACAGCCACAGCATTAACTCTTTCTGCCAATGAGCTACGTGAAATAAGCTGCAAAAGGACAAAAATATGGGCCAGGTTAAGGTGGAAGAACCCTAGTATTGCCATTATAACGCCAGACCTGTCTCTCTGTTAAATCTACTCGCAGGAGTCTCTCATAACACCACAGTCATAAGGAACAGAGTTGAATACGTTTGTCAGGGTATCATATGGTGTGTGATAAAACCTTTAGAACATATGAACCCTCAGGCACATACACTAACCTGCCTGAGATGTGGATCCCAGGTAATGGTGTGTGAAGGTGGACCTCGAAAATATTACTTATTCCTTGCAAGCAGTCATATGAGGGTGTATAAATAACATGTGGATCAGAGAGCACCTTGTGTGGTGCTTATGTATAGGATAAGAGCACCCTGCATCCGACATTAGAGTATAATCATAAACCACGTAAAAAGGTCAGGCAGGTTTTATAATCACATGCTTCAATCGTCAAAAACTGGGAGCTTGTTCATCCTTGACACCCTCAGTTTTAACTATGCAACCGATAGAGTATTTTGCGGCCATCAACCACAGTCATGACGCTTGCTGTAAGAGCTTCTTTTTGGAGCCCAACTTATATTTATCTTCGTTTCAGCTGCTGTATAAAGTAGTATAAAATAATTTTGAGTGTTAACCTGTGTTGCCACTTGACTTGGTTGCTTGACATTTTAATTATGAAAGCTAATATTAATAGTAATGTATGAGCATCACAGTTGTTCCTGAATAAAAGCACAAAGTTTTACGAAGCCTCACACTTCTAGTTTTACGATATTATGGCTCTTATAACTGTACAATCTGTATTTTTTTTTAATGTGTACAGCAAAAATTCCTTTCGCTTATGCACAGGGCTGCTTTTTTTTCTTTTTTTTTTTGAGATTCAGTTATGAATATGTTTTTTGAAAATAATGGCGTAAAAAGTACGTCTAACTAATGTGAGCATGATTTACATTCACAGACTACATGGCATAGGTCAGCAATGAAGCAGCAGGTGCAGTGTTCATCTGACGGAGTTTTGATGCACTGTTTCCCTTTAAAATTACTTCCATTGTTCAGTACACCAGACAGAAGGCAAAATTTTCGTATTACAGCTTTATCAACAGTACCAGGGATCCGACGGGCCAGCTAGATAATGAAATGGCTCGCATGGAAAGTACTGAATAAAAACTATATATCAAAGTCTGCAGGGTTAACAAGACAGGCCAGCCGACACTGTGATGAATGATCCGAGGGACACATAAAGGCAGCTACACCCTCCCTCATTCCTCACGACTCGCACTCCAGCCATTAAAGAAGGGAGGTCCGGAGTTAATGTGGAAAATAAACGCGCAGAAGTCCTTACTAGATAACATTAACCCAATATTGCATGAACAACACCCCTCACGAAATTTCTCAAGTGTATATTTAGCAGCCACTTTCCTTTATATGAGGTCCACATCATTATCATCATGACTTTTTTCCTCACTGATAGATTGGGTTAAGTTTAGTACGGTTTGGGTGGTTGTACACTTACTTTAATTTGCAGGAACTACCACTTTTCCGGGGTTTAAGTGGTGGCGACCATTATCCACTTACTTGTAGTGCTGCCATCACCTTTGTCAATCTTTTTCTGTGTCTGCCCTTTTCTCTCCCTATATCTCCCATCTTATCGGCCACTTTTAAGTAAGGAGTGAACTAGTTTGAAGTGTTAACAAGGGGCTCGTTTCGAAACAACACCAGGGGAGAAACATTTCACTCCTCCTGCGAGGAGATTTTAATGCCAGAGTAGGAAAAGATAATCACCTCTAGCAAGGCAGTACAGGCTGCCACCGTGTTGGTAACATGAACAACAATGGCCTTAGACTGCTTTCCTTATGTTCGGAACACAGTGTGGTCATCAACATCATTTTTCAACTTAAGAATAAACTCTAGACCACATGGATGCACGCACGATCTAGACATTGGCACCAAATTTACTACGTTGTAAGGCAGATCGAAGAGAAGTTCCTATAACCAGAGCCGAGAAAGGCGCTGAGTGTTCTTCAGACCATAACCTCACAGTCACCAAAACTGCAACTAGTCATACACCCACAAATGCGCTGTAGACCATCTTCCAAAACACTAAACTGTAGCATTTTAAAGGATGCAGCGACTTGTAACACCTTCTAGTGCACTATTACAGATAAGCTCTCTTAGTGGCACCACCTGACCCTACCAACTATGCAACAAGGAGAGTGGGTGAACATTAAGACACTGCTTTAAAGCACTTCATAAGGAATCCTTGGCTCCTCAGATCACTGGCATAAAAACTGGTTTAGTGAAAATCTTGCAATGAAGGATACAGCACATAACAAATGGATGGCTCACCCTAGATCCTTAACTCTTAAAACTGAATTCCAGAATCTAAGAACTAAAACCCTGAGAAAACTGCATGACATGGAAGACAAATGGTGGCCTGAGCAACCACAAGAGCTGATATTAATGACCAACATGGATTCCACAAGTCAACAAAAACCATCTATGGGCCAACCAGAAACAACATAACTCTTAATCGATCAGCCAAAGGAGAGCTCCTGAAAGATAAGCAAACAATCCTAGAAAGCTGGGCACAACACTTTAATACCTTACTGAATCGAAGAAACCCGATGAAGCACAATATCCTTGATGACAACCCAAATGCTCCTTAAGCAGAGGACTTCGATGTCCCACCTACACTTGCAAAAACTGTTCAGGCATCCGATCTCTAAACAATAACAAAAGCCCTGGCCCAGATGGTACAGCATCTGAACTAATCAAACAGTGTGGCCAGTTACTCCACCAGTGCCTCCATGATTTCATATCGACTGTCTGGAACCAAGGACGAATATCATCTGAACAGCTTACTTCTGATATTGAAACCATCTACAGGAAGAAAGGGCCCTACTCAAACTATGACAACAGCAGAAGCAGCTCCCTCCTTGTAAATGCTTGCAAAGTACTAACCAAGATAATATCATCCACTCTGACAAAACATTTCCCGAGTCAACACTTCCAGAGACATAGTGCGGAATACAGAAGGAATGAAATACCTGTGATATGATCTTTGTTGCCCGACAGATATAAAACCGCCACGAGCAGAACCGTGACGTGTATTGCATCCTCTGACCCTGCAAAAGCATCTGAGACTGTCAACTGAGAAATTTTACGCAATGATCTTTCAAAACTTGGAGTTCCAAACAAATTTCTTGCCATCTTGAAGAGCCTACATGACAGCATGAATGTTGGTGTCCATAGGTTGGAGCAAATCCGAACCCTCCAACGTGGACGTGGGCGTAAAGCAAGGATGTGTCCTGGTTCCTGTATTTTTTCAGCATCTATCTCACTGCAGTTACTCTTTTGAGTCACGAACAAATGAACCCTGATAATGGAATGAAAATCCAATTCTGTCTAGACGGTAACTTATTTACTCTCAGACGGCTTTAAGCACTATCAAAGACTGAAATGGCTAATTTCCTAGGGCTACAATGTGCTGATGACTGTGCTGTCCTTAATAATATCTCAGAAGCCCTACAACAGAGTCTCACCTTCGTTTCCATCGTATACCGGGCAACGAGGCTTCAAATAAATGTCCATAAAACAGAAATAATAATTCAGAGAAACAACCCAGTAGAGCCTCCTGCATTTAAGATAAGTGGCAAGAATGTAAAAAAGGTGGAGAATTTTACCCACCTTAGATGTATGCTCACAGATAACCATAACACCGATACAGACGTCACCTTCTCAAACCCCCCCCCCTTTTTTTTTTTTTTTTACAAATGAACAGAGGAAGGAAAAACAAATAAAAATAATCCAAACACCAGACTTCAGGTGTTCTCCATTCATAAAAAATTTGTAACAGTTGGGCTTGAATTGCTGCACTGCTGTAGGTTGAAGTTTGGGGGGAAGCTATGTTACGGATTCTGTACAATAATCCAAGTTTCTCTGAAGCGGTTTTGGCAAGTGATTTTAGGAATGAATATTAGTAGCACTGAAGGTAAAATAGAAATCAGGCGATTTTTGTCTGTTAGTAAGTTGTATATATTTGGTTTTCCTGGCATTAAATGAGACAATGTTACTTTGTCCCCGTTCACTGATCTTAGATAAGTCTCGATTTATGGCGATTGATGTGCTCTGTTGCGAGTTTGAGATATTAAACTTTGTAAGTGGGTGTTTAAGTATAAAGGAACTGTGAAGTGTTGAGTTATCTACATATGAGTGAATGGGATTATGGGTGATAGATAAGAGATCATTAATATGAATTAGGAATAGGGTTGGAGCCAGGACTGATCTTTGAGGCACGCCAGCATTAATCGAGTGGAAATTGGAATATATATACGTCATGTAATTTTACCTGTATCTTTCTGTCGCTGAAATATGAGGAAATCAGTGGAACAAAAGAAGACAGGCCATGGCAAGGGCGTTTGGACAGCTGGGAACGGTGCCACACTCAGTCAGAAGCTTAGGAAATATCAAGGGCTACTGCATGGGGGTCTCCATGTTGGTTAATTAACTGATGGATGGTATGAGTCGAGAAGTATATCAACAGTGGATCTTTCGTGGCGAAAACTATACTGTCTGTCACTAAGTTGCTGGATTCAAGATGTTTAACAATATGCTTAATGAAAACAATCTCTAATACCTTACCAAGGGAAGATGTGATAGATACTGGTCGGTAATCAGACGAGTCAAAAGAACTTCCTTTCTTCGGAATCGGGTGGATATCAGCCTCTTACCAAGAATTAGGAAATGGAGAAGTACATACACATAGTCTGAGTAATTTAGCTAGAACAGAAGCAACTTCTGGGGAACACTGTTTCAAAATGACTTGAGGAATTCAATCTGGACCTGGAGCTTTATTGGTTGGTAAATTGTTTAGGATGGATTTTGCGTATCTAACCTGTACTGTATATTAAGTGTGCAATTTTGGAGGACTCAAATTCTTGCACAGGGGTGTTCTGACAGACTTCATCCAAGGTAGAGTTTTGCCGAATGCACTGGCAAGGATATTCGCTTTTCCACGCGGGTCATTTGTAGTGCTTCCATCTGAAGCTTTTAGTGTGTAAGAGGTGATGACTGTCATGACCTGATAGAGTTATTATTGAAAAAATTAAGAGTTGGCCAGAATATTCTATTGTCATTCGGATTATTTAATAGTTTGGACGCTTGCTTGTGATGAAAGTTTGATTTAGCGAGATTTATTACTGCTTTAGCATGGTTTCTAACAATTTTAAACTGACTGAGCGATTCAAATGTTTTTGTTTTTAAGTAAAAATTTTATGCAAATGACTTCTGGGTCAATGCTCTGGCACAGTTGCTGTCAAAATATTTTGGGGAGAGTGATCTTATACTAAATTGTTGACTGGGTAAGAACAATTCCATACCAGTTTGCATTAAGGCATTAATAAGGGGCTGACTAGAATTGATGGCAGTGATATCAACAACTTCTAAATCCATCCGAGTCTGTCCTATTAAAGTGCCATCTGGTCACCCTGGCTGGTTCAGAACGGGGAGGTGACTAATGAGGCTTTGATGAGATTGTGATTGTAAGATCCAAGTGATGACAGTACCTCTATCCTGTGTTGATCTGTGTTATTTGTGAGGAATAGGTCCAAGAGATAGGCATTATGGTCAGGATTATCTGGTGTACTGATTGGTTGTTTTACCTATTGCGGGAGATAAAACGATTCTGCAAACAGCTCGCATTGTAGACCATTATCATCAATCCTGGCGCAGTGCAATAACCATTCTACATTATGGACGGCAAACTCACCCAAAATGGTAATTTCAGTGGTAGGGGTGAGGTTAAGGTTGGTCAACTGTGTGAATATGGAGTCAATTATGCTGGGTTTTGAAGAAGCGTTGGGGGAGCGATAAACTATACAGATATGTCTGGTAAAATTTAAGTAATTTAATTGTATAATGAGCAATCAATGTTAGCTGAAGCGAAGTTCAACACAGAGTCAACTGCATATTCAGATCTGATGTAACAACAGATGCCACTCTTACTGCGCAAGTTTGTAAAGAGATGGTAACCAGGAAAACTAAATGGGGATATGTCAGTAAGAGGAGAGACTTGGATTTCTTTGAGGAATAGGGTTAGAGGAGATACAGACTGGAAGAAAAAGTGGAGAATTCAGATAGGTACTAAGACCACAGATGTTAGTAAAACATACGGTCGAACTCACTTCTCCGCTGTCGGCACAGTCGCTTGATTGCGACCGGGAAGACCCTGTGTCATCAACCTTATTCTGCCCGAGGTGGCAATCCGAGGTACCACCGAATTTGCTGATAATACTGTAGCGGCCATTGCTAAGGCGGGATGGAAATTGGTGTCATGTCTAATGTGTGGTGCAGACAGATGGAGGTAGAGGTATTATGAGAGTATGCTGGCCTGCACTCTGTGTTAATGAAAATGCTGACACTGTTCAGCACTGAGTGATGGTCAGAAACAGGTTCTGAGGGCTGGTGAAATGGGAGCTCCAGCTCTACCTGTCACCACTTTGCTATCCACCTCGGGAGTACCGTTCCCTTGTTTAACTGGTGCTACGGTCTACTCCCTCAATCAACCACGCCGCAGCCTCTTATGGACGTCTCAGATCCAGAGTCTTTGAAAACACCAACCTGAGAATCAAGATGAGGGGATCAGTATACAAATGGCAGTATGCCTCTCCACCCTCTTACATGGTGATGAATCCTGGACAACTTCCCAGTGTCACATCACAGCATGAGTATTTTCACATCCGATGCTTACAACACATCCTAGGACTCACATGAGAGGAAAAAAGTCCCTCTCTAACAATTCTCCAGCAGGAAAAGCCAACCATTAGAAAAATTATGCTGGATATAAAACAGCTGAGATGGACAGGACGCGTGCTCCCCATACATGAGCACTGCCTTCCCCGCCTGGTTTTGTACGGCAAACTCCCTGCAGCACACCGCAACCCAAGGGAAAGAAAAGGGGATATAAAGATCAGATAAGGGCAACTCTTGGAAACGCAGCATCATACCAATCGATCTTGAAATCAATGCCTCAGACAGAAAGCAATGGCGAGCCCTCCGCAGTGAAGGAACCAATCATCTTGAAGGAGCTCGGAACACCTGGCCAGAGAAGAGCGTAAACAACAAAGGCTCAACCAAAACAGAGTTCTCCTTGCAAACCCGAACCTGACATGCCGACTGTGTGACAATGTTTGCGGATCCAGGACTGGTCTGCACAATCACACACAATGGTACTGAAGACAATGAGAGCACAGCAGGCGTCGTCTTCTGTAGCTGAAGGACAGCTTTAAGTGTGTGTGTGTCTGTGTGTGTGGTGAAGTAGCAGAGTGGAAGTGAAAAGGTGAGCTGTGAGGTAGTAGTGAAGAAGTCCTGAAGAAGTGATTCGAGCTTTACACCGTCTCAAACAACGGTTCGGTTTATTGGCAGTTACTATCATGTTTTTTTCTCACCTTTCCTCAGTTATTATGTATTTTTTATCTTCAAGTTAATACTATAATGCAAATTTGACATTTATTTATTTTTTATAATGTAGATTCATCAACTAGTTATAAAGTAATAACGTGACCAGGGTTACCGAAAGAAAACTGAAAATTTTTAGGGAATGCTGGTAATATGAGCGATGGGGAGGTTTCTGGCGTTCATCTTGACTGTGATTTACTGCAGGAGTTCAAGTGGTGGATGACAAGGAACTGTAAATAAAGCAGGGCGTTGATTGTCCCATGACTGCTGATTGTATGAAGACCTTGATCAATGCTTGTTTATTTGATTCGTTTAGCGCTAGATCCCACGCTTTTCATTAAGATTTAGAGCCAATTTCTTATATTTTCTTTATCTATCGCGTTTTTTGGCTGGCGTAGCACGAAATTTTGAAGTGTTTACCTATAGTTCAGTGCGTTTTAAATTCAGATTAGCGCTATTAATTATTTTCGTCAGGCAATACTGTTCTTGATACCGTATACGCTTAGAAGTTTGCGTATAGCGGAATTAACAGTGCTGCATGAATCCTGTGGGTCATCATGCAGTCAATAACACACTATCTTTACTTACACTGGGCGGTACAGGTATACTATAAGCCTGGTTTACGAGAGATCTGACAAATATGTAACTCACACATATTAACAACCGATTCCCTGTCGTAACTTGGATTTGCTTTTGAAGGAAGGACTATTGTGACTTGTGAACGATTCTGCACTGTGCTTTCCTTGATCTTCCTGCAGATAACAATTACCACCAAAGACAGCTTACCTCTCATAAAGAAGACTTGTGTTTTGTAGGAGGAGCAGAGACATGGGAAGACTGGGGCACTCTGCTTTCCTGGTCCTTCCTGCAACATAAAATCATGGTTACAACAGGGAATTCGAGCATAAATATGTTTGAGAATAGCACACCTAGCTTCTATACTCATTTCACCTTAACCTTCTGCAGATATTCGTCCTCTGGCACCTTATTTCACGTGGATCTGTGGAAGAAAAGACAGTACTATAGCTCTGTATAGTTCCCATAGCACTTCTTCGAGACTGGCACCATATTTTAGTGTTAATCTTTGCAACTCGGTATTCAACACGGAGAGATGGCAACTTTACGCCAAGTCAGAGTAAAAGCAGTATAGTACAGAAAAAAAAAATAAAAAAGATTGAATTATCTCAGCTCTTAATAATAAACATGTTCATTACTGCTCAACCAGTAATATGAAAGATACTGTATTTATTGAAAGATTTTCATTACAGTCCTTTTAACATACTGGCTTTTGAATGAAATGCAAACTGTCTCTCTCTCTCTCTCTCACACATTAATCAAACTCGGCCTTATGGTGATATGACACTTCGCCTCATGCTCATAAATGCACAGCTGCTCAGCATATGCATAGATCTATTTCCTAAACCAGTGGCTCTCAACCTTTTTTCTCGTCGCGCCTCCCTCCGCAGATGGAGCACATGACCAAGCCCCTTAACTCCATATCTGAGGTTTGAATTAATTACACTATTTAAGGTCAATCACAATTTGTTTTATAGCTACGTAACTAAGGTTTTAATTTCAAATACAAGTACTATTACACGGTTCAAAAGTCAAATTACAATTTCAGTTATACGAGTTAAAATTACTGACGTATTGTGTATGGAGACTGTTTCTTGTTTGTATTTTTGTTACTGATTATGCTTTCTCTTAGATACTGGTGTGATTGTTATTAAACGTGGTACACTCTTCTATGTGACAGTCTGCGGATCAGGTGACTTCTTATATTCCTATGTCTGTATAAAAATTCACTGAGTTTATCAACAATTTCTCCTTCGTAAAATTAGCTACACATATTCATAACAGTGCACAAGCAAACTTACCTCAATTAAGTTCGCAGTAACACCGTAGGATGATATTATAAATCCTTTCCAACAGCACCACACCAAATACTGTACTGTTCCCACAATGCCTTGCGTTGTAGCGTTGCCAAAGTCTTAAATATCGCTAAATTGCCAGCATAAACGCTAGACTCGCTAGATATATAAACTTTCACATAATCATTGCAGAACGTTCTAAAATCTTTAGAACGATGTTGAAAATATGTAAAAATTTCTTGTTAGGTTTCTTATAACTTGACGATAAAAGATTGACGCTAACATGCGTCTAATGGTGGAAAAAAAGCTAACGTTGGCAACTACTCTGTTTTATTTACGAGCCTAATATATTGGGTGTCTGATTTAATAAATGATATACTATACATGTGAGCCACAACCATAGCATATATTTTAACCTATTTTATTTAGTAATACATAGTTCTTTTTTCTTTTTTTGCATTATCAACACCCAGAAAATACCCACGGCCCTCCCAATCAAACCTTAGGACCCCGATTTGAAATTTCGGTTTAACGTGTCCACAGTGTAGTAAACGATCACCCACCTACAACAACAACAACAACAACAACAACAACAACAACAACAACAACAACAACAACAACAACAA
>JAGKTI010025735.1:0-13861 GCA_018397915.1 Birgus latro
AAAACCTTGTATTTACGTTAAGAGAAGCAAGCTTGAGGGAAAAACTTCACTGACAACGGTGAAAAATCCTATACTCAGGTCAAACTGAGTGAAAGTTCACTACATTTACATTGACAACTAATTGTTATGTAGCGTGGAGTATGTGATACACGGTGTAGGTGTGACAGTTAGTAACTGTACCTACTTGTAAAGCAATAATGATACAAATTAATGCAATAATAAAGGCAATGAGGGCAGAGGAGAAGAGGTGGCATCGTGCAGCAGAGACAATCAATGGACCTGCACATCAAAACTGCTTCACCCACCAAATGTACCTGTGGAATGAGTCAAGGTGGAGCATCAATAGTGTCAATGTGACAATTTGTATTAACCCGCCGAGCTCCACCGACGTACGATGCACGTCGCTACTTTTTTCCTCGGACAGACCCAATGACGTGCATCGTTCGTCACGCAATTGCAAGGCCCATTGTGTGCAATTTTTTCAACATTCGCGGATGATTTTTGGTAGGCATATGTGGGAGACCTTCCTCTGCCTGCTGTCAAGCGGGGATACTGTCTGGCCCCACCTAAACCCCTCTTCCCCCCCCCCACACACACTGGGCAATTCACCTGTTAGCAGTAACCTAGCCAGTAAAGGTATGCTGCCCCACGGTCTCTCCAATGACGAAATTGACTATGAAAGTGATTCCCGAGGTGGAGGACAAAGAAACAAAGAAGCTAGAGGTAGAAAAAAAAAACAGAAGTGATGAGGTGGTAATGTTGTAAAGGAAGGTGCTATATACTGGGGTTTTGGGGGAGTGAACGATGCTTATAAACGCTTATATTATTGTGTGAAAACCAATATAGACTTGTACTACACATAAATTCGTACCAAATAAATGAAATAAATATGTAATTTAAAGTGGCTTGAATTAGTTAACCCTTCCGTAGTTCATTTTCCTTAGCCAGGTACCCTGAAAAAGAAGGAAAACGTAAGGTTGAGTAACACCTGTATCAACATTTTTTTCCTCACGATCGCGATTTTTCTATGAATTTTCGATGTTCTCACCAAAAGAGAAGGTTTCAGTCAAAAAACAAAAAGTCGAAAATCGGTCAGGATCTGGAGGTAGGCTGGGTAAAAAAACGGTCGGGACTGGGTGGGTTAATTACAATTACCATCCACCCTGAAGTCAATCCATATACAATAGAAAGTACACTTTAGCTGAAAGTCAATTGACAGCAAGAGTTTCGTACATTTGAGGTCGCCATTATTTTCTCAATACTTGCCCTTTTTAACCTATACTTACAGCTAATAAAGGGCTGGTGTCCGCGGTTGGGATCGCTGCGACTGCCCGTTTGTCATCAGTGTCCTCGGTTAGGATCGCCGTGACTGCACACTTATAGCTATACTTACTGTTAACAAAGGGCTCGTTGTCCGTGGCCGCGGTTGGGATCACCGCGACTGCCCATTCGTCATCGGCGTCCACGGGTGGGACTGCCATGACTACGCACTTATAGCTAATAAAGGTAAGTTGAGAATCCCTATGCAAACTTGGGCAGGTCACATTTTAACACCCAGCATGGGTGTGAACACTCAGAGAGGCCCATAGCTCGAGACATACCACAAGGGAATTCAGACACAGCCTCAGATTGCCTCTGCGGTGGTTTTAAACTTCCCTCTTAACCTACGGTACATACAGTATGTACAAGCCCTACACTTACAACTAATAAGGGCTCGTCGTCGGTGTCCGCGGTTGGGATCGCCGCGACTTCCCGTTCGTCATCGGTGTCCATGGTTGGGATCACCATGACTCTGCGCTTATAATCTACAGTACATATGTACTGTATGTACATACCCTAGACATATTGTGTTCTGTAGGGCCAACGAGCGAGATGTCAGGTCTGCACCCGCATTACCACTGCCCTCTCTCTCACATGGCTCAGAGATTATGGGCGTGGATTCAAACGGCGCAGGAAGGAAACATTCCTGAATGGTGGTACGTCGACACACATTGCAGGAGCACACAAAACTATCTATTTCCTATCCCATTCCCGGCGACAAAAAGTCAGCACGGATACGGCCTTCGGTGTTCTATTTGCCCATATGACCTCCTGACGCTGAACAATGACCCCATTCTAACACTGCTGGGCGGTACTTCGCGGGAACGACAAACTGCAGTCGAACCTCGCTCTCGGGTGTTCGTGACTCACGGTAGAGCTGTCTTTGTTTGCGAAGGAACCTGGCTCGTCCACCCTGTGAATACTTGGACACTTTACCCATTTGTTTCTTCCGCACAACAGCAAGTGTCGGGTCAGACTGCTGTTCTTGGACAACATCTTGACTACAAATCAGATCTTGCGGCAATGCAACGGCCACTGGGGCGACACGATTTGGAGCCTTGGCCATGGCTCGTGTTACTGCAGCCGAAGTCTGAGTAGTGACATCTACGGTGCAACTAGACTTGGCACCTGGTATGTTACATATAATGAGGTCAAACATAGGTTCTTGCATGGCAACTCCAACTGTTGAACCTGTGTAAAAGGAAGATGCTACCTGGATACGTGCCTCAGGGAACAATCTCACTGATCCGTCAATAAGCTGAGCTTGGATCTGTCTGCCTGTATATTCTTCAGGACGAACAAGACTCTCCCTGACAGTGCAACCTGGGGAACCATTCTCTCAAGACATTTACAGAAACACCTCCCACAAACCCTGGCTGAACAAGGAAGGCACTGTTACCTGTGGGAGAGCCTGTGGAGGAAGCGGCCAGCCATTGATAAGGCTGCATGGCACACAACTCTTCAAACGTGACAGGACTATATGCCTGATGGCTCGTACCCGAACTAGGTGCACGAGGAGTTGTACTCACCATCTGGGAAGCAGGAGCACTGACGGCCTGTGGAGGAGAGTTCACCATCTGAGGGGGCCTAGTGAACTGTGATGGAGGACCTGTGCTGGTGGGGATGGCACCAACGTGCACCTGTTGGGAAATGAAGGCTGCGTTTGCCTCCTGCGTCCGATACACTGGGGCTTGTGCTGAACAGGTTTGTCCCGCTTGTTGATTGCGTGGCTGATAATGATGCTGGTTAGGGTACTTGTTGTACCTCTTCCAGTCAGGTGTCTGCGTTTTCTGCCCCTGGTCTTTCTGCAATTTGCCTGGACCATGACTATTATTCAGAGAATGGCCTTGATGCTGGGATTCGCTCTGAGATGGCTTCCCTGACTTGGCAGTATCTGTCCTATTCCAGGACTGCTGTTTACGAGTTTGGTACCCGTACGCAGTAAAGAAAGCATTAGCCTTTTCCACAATTTGGTTTGCATCCTTCACTTTGCACATCTTGAGCTGGGCCATAAGCTCAGCATGCCACGACTTTTCCAGTTGTGTGCGCAGCACAAGGTCAATTATTCCTAGTCTCGTCCTTCTCCATCCACTCGCCTAAGTATGCCGTGAGACGGTCAAGGAACTGTACAGCTGTCTTCTTTTCCTGGAGACGCGCCTTCACGAACTGATTCCTAGCATCATTGACGGTAAGATCGTACGCTTTCATAATTGCGGTCTTCATCATTTCGTACGTCAGATTATCTCCGCGAATTCTGTGGAGAATGTCGAGGGCAGGGCCCTTAANCAGGCTAAGGAACTGAAGCCGCTTAGCTGCCTCATCCAGTTCATACAGCTTTGCAATGTCTTCAAAACAAGTTATGAATGGCTCAATTCGCTTGCCTTCCTTATAATAATGAAGCATGAGATGTGGAGTTTCTAGAACAGGTGCTGGGAGAGCATTCGTGGAGCTTGGGTTGGCTGCACCCGATGTGCCTGAAGCCAAAGAGTCTCGCTTCAGCTTCAGCACTTCAAGCTCGTGTTTGTCACGTGCCTCGCACTCGGCGCGCTCGTGTTCACGTTCTCGCTCCTTCTGGCGTTCCTTGCGCTCACGCTCTTTCTTTCATTCCTCGCGCTCATGCTCTTTCTGACGTTCCTCGAATTCACATTGTTCTTTTTCGTGTTCACGTTCTCTCTCTCGTTCTTCACGCTGAATTTTCCGCTCTTCACGAGCGGCATTCTCACGTTGTTACTCGTAACTGCAGAGGGACAGGAAATAATCTCTAATTTCCTGGGGGTTAGTAAGCCCCATATCCTTGGCTTCCTGCAGATATGTACTAGTTTCCATGCTCAGATTGAGAGTAACTAAACACTGAGACTGATATGCTGGCTGGTGTGCAGCAGTCTACCTAACTAAGAGTGAGTGAGTGATTTCGGTAATAATTTCAAAGCTAGGAGTTTATATCATGGAATGAGGTCGCCAGATGTTAGGGGGAAAATGAAAATGTGTGTATGAACACTAGGAATAATTATCGAGTCGATTATCACGAGAGAATCAACTCATGAAATCAAAGTGCCGATTACACTTTTATGCTGGCTTACCCTGCCAATTCTCTGGAGTCAAGAATTTATAGACTTTCTCAACAGTACACAGCAGAGACTAAACTGTCGGCCTCTGAGAAAGTTAGTTCATCCATCAACATTAAAAGTAATAATAATAATAATAATAATAATAATAATAATAAACAGGATCTTGGCTGAGAAAAACTCCTAGCTGGCACAACGGATTTAAGAATTAATACCAAGAGCTGGCCTAAGTACCAGTCGTGATTAATATAAGGAGTTGTGCTAACTTGGAGTAGCAAAAGTGTACTAAATATGTGGGGAAATCAAACACAACTGTTACATTTAACAAAGCTCAAGAAAACGAACTGTAAATTTATTAATTACAAGAAAATAAATTTACATTACATGAATCTATTCAAAATCAAAGAAAAGAAAATGCACTCACTCAAGCACTCAGACAAATAGCTAAATAGCCTTAAGCATAGGAAAAACAAAAGAAATACTAATGAATAGAGATGAGACCGCTGCTAATACAGTCGATCACCAGGCTGGTGGGACCTTCAGGAATTCACACCAATACAGCCGAGACTTCTGAGATCGCTAAGAACAGAGACCCGCACGAGCTTTACGCGCAGCACTACCACTCTTCTTGACTGTCACTAGGACGACTAACTGTGTTTGAGTGTCCAACGTAAGGGACGTGTGAAAGAGGCGTGGCCAACCAACGGCCAGGGAAGCAAGTGCAAAGAAATGACAATTTGGAAATTATCGCTTAGAGGAATGAACTGTCTGTACATAAAGACAATAACTCGCGAAAGAATGACGAAAGTTTTGAAAATTTGATGCAAATATAAGTACACGAGTGGACGGTTAAGAGATTGAGCGAAATCTCATGCATTTCAGAACTATTCATCACTCCCACAAAATCAATCGATTTCACGATTTACGATACACAATTTCACGATAAGAAATTCGTGACAAGTACTAACAAGGCATATGAGCCAGATGGATTCCTCCTGTTGTCCTCAAAAACTGTGCTGTGCTTACACTCCGCCTAGGTAAACTCTTTCACCCTTGTCTATCAACTTGTACCTTTCCTTCTTGCTGGAAGTTTGCTCTTATTCAGCCAGTCCCAAAGAATGGTGACCATTCCTAACCCTCTAACTATCTTCAATTGCTTTAACATCCTGTCTCAAAAGTTTCTGAATCAACTCTTAACATAAAAATCTTATAGCATCTTTCCTGTCACAACCTCGTTTCTGATCATCAGTATAGGTTCGTTTAGGGACGCTCCACTGGCGATCTTGTCACGTACCTTTCAGACTCCTGGTCATTCTGCTTTCGGGACTTTCGCGAAAGCTTTGTCATTGCATTTGACATCTCAAAGGCTTTCGATCGAGTCTGGCATATATCTTTAATTTTCAAACTGCCCTCCTACGGTTTCTATCCTTCTGTATGTGCCTTCATCTCTAGCTTCCTTTCTGGTCGTTCTATAGCAGCTGTTGTAGACGGCCATCGTTCTTCTCCTAGACCTATCAACAGTGGTGTTTCTCAGGGCTCTGTCCCATCACCAACTCTCTTCCTTTTATTCATCAATGACCTAAGCTGTACATCTAACCCTATCCATTCATATCCTGATGATTCCACCCTTCACCTTTTCATTCGGTTTCTGCAACGTCCATCTCAGCAGTTACTTCAAAAAACAAGGGATGAGGCTATGGCATGCCTAATGTCTGACTTGGCTCGTATCTCTGATTGGGGTAAATGTTATTATTAATACATCAAATACTCAGTTCTTACACTTTTCAACTGACAAAATCTTCCTCAGGATTACCCACTAATGTTTAATAATGTCCAGCTCAGTCCTGCATCATCGTTAAACATGCTTGGGGTTTCATTCTCGCGGGATTTATCTTGGAAAGAACATATTACTTCTTCTGAGAAATCTTCTTCCAAGAGATTAGGTGTGCTAAGCCGACTCCGAACTTTCTTTACCCCTACACAATTGTTGACCTTTTTCACGGGGTTTTTTCTCCCCTGTATGGAGTATAACTCTCATGTGTGGGGAGGCTCCCCACATGCAGCTCTTCTCAATAGAGTGGAGTCAATGGCTTTTTGCCTCATTAACTCTACTCCTCTTACTGATTCTCTTCAACATTTGTCTCTTCGCCGCACTGTTGCATCTTTATGTCTCTTCTATCGCTACTTCAACAGTCACTGTTCCTCTGAACTGTCAACTTGCATCCCTCCACCTCTACGACGGGCACGTAACGCCCTTCTAGCAACAAACTCTCATCCCTTTTTCTGTCCAACTCTGTAATGCAAGAGTTAATCTTTACTACCAGTCCTTCATTTATGCAACTGGCCCGCTCTGGAACTGTCTTCCCTGTCTGTATTCTCTGCTTCCTATGATCTCCTGTCTTTCAAGCGCAGTGTGTCCAGGCATCTCGAAATGAATGGATCTCGAATTTGGCTCTCTTCTGTATTGTTTTTGTTTTTTCTTGGAAGGAACAGTATGCGGGCCCATGGCCTTTGGTTCCTTCTTGCTTGCTTAAAAAAAAAAAACTTAGCATTCATCCCTTTCCTCTCTCCTAATTTCACTTACTCTTTCCTCAGCTCACTGTTCACTCTCAAGCTCCTCTTTTCCCCTCCTCATTCTTCCCTCTTCATATCCTTTTCCAATCTCTGTCTAGTTGTGCCTAATATTTTCCCGCTTGATTTCTCTTTTATTTCCATCCTTTAAGCACACACACACAAACGTGCACACACACACACACACACACACACACATACATACAGACACACAAAAGCACGCACACACACACAAACACACACACACACACACACTTGCCTCTTTTGCCTACCACACTTAGTCATCTCAATTACCAACTCACCTTTCTCACTCATGGTCCTTTTTTCACCTCAGTAAATCAATCATTTTACTCTTTCGCTTATCATACTCAGTTGACACGCCTCATTCACCTCACTGACTGACGTTAGTACCTGAGTCACCTCACTGACTGACGTTAGTACCTGAGTCACCTCACTGACTGACGTTAGTACCTGAGTCACCTCACTCACCTCCTCTTCCTTCACTCACTGTCCTCAACCCAAATTCTCTCATTTCCTTCATTCACCTTACTCCCTTATTCTTTCACTGGCCTACCTCACCTCCCTCACTTCCTCACTACTTAATTCTCTCATCATCCGTCTATCGTTGTACTGTCCATCTACAGGTAAATCATTACTTCTATCTGTCTGCAGAACTCCATGTTTATCTGTCGGTCTATATTGCCTGTCAGTTTCCAAATCTATCTTTTTGTCTTATATCATTCTGTCTGTATAAAAGCAAGTGTTTTTTTTGTCTGTCCTTTATACTGTGTTTATTCTTATATTCTATTCTATCAATAAATCTACTTTCTTTTCATAGTTTTTTTCGGTCGTTTTATCTCTCTTCAGACTCTGTAAATCAAATGGTCTGTCTCTATTGACCTATCTAGCCATCGTTTCATACATATTATTGATCTACAAATATATCCAGTTGTCTGCCTATCTACCCGTATATCCTTCTGTGTCAGTCTAGGGATCTGTAAGTCTGTATACACATTTTATTTATCTGCCAATGCCTAGTCATCGATTTGTGTTTATGTCTGTATATTTGTGTGTGTGTGTGTGTGTGTGTGTGTGTGTTTGTGTGTATGTGTGTGTATGTGTGTGTATGTATATATGCATGTCTGTGATTATGTATGTATACCATGTACTTGTGTGTACACATATAAGTGTATATGTACGTATATGGATGTATGTGTGTGTGAATGTCTCCTCATGGTTGCTGCTGTTGTTTGTGTGTGTCTGCTTGTTAATTAGAATACGTGTGTGTGTATGTATACAGGTGTGTCCTTGATGTGTAGAGGTATGTCTGTACGTGGTGACGTCTTATTATGTCCCCGAAGCTACGCTGCCTGGTTATACGTAGCCTACATACCTCAGCTACATCCTGCACTCCATAGGCTTCAGGTTTACCTGTGTCTGGAAGCACCACTACCACTACCACTACCACCAATACTACCACTACCATCACCACGACCTCCACCACCGCCACCACAACCACCACAAATCAGTGTACAGTGATGCCATCAAACTAGTCCAAGCATGTGTTGTGTTAACTCGTTCCTAGCGATGGTGTGTGTGTGTCTATCGGAGCTGGTGCGTAATGCTTATATTCAGTACAGGACAGCCCCTACCGGTTTGCCGTGTAGTGTACGAGTTACCAGCGCCTATAGCTAACCCAGCAGTGCACATTTCAAAACTTTGCTCCGGTGGCAATACAAGTGTTGGCATATTGCACGAATTTAATGGTTGGGACATATTTCAAGTGTTGGAAATATAACATTCAATACAACCTTCACTACAACAAAAGGTATCTGACCTGAAAATACTAATACTAATACTAATAAAAATATAATAATAATAATAGTAATAATAATAGTAATATAACCAGCAAATACTACTGTTGATGATGTCAGAGTGCAGCATACAAACCGTGGTGCAGTTGACGGGGCTGTGTCCTTCCCTGCCCTGGCCTGGTTGTGATGGTAGTCTTGCCACTGTGCCAGGCTTTGACTCCATTCACTAGAGACGTTTGCTACTCGATGGGCTACATAGAGCCTGAATTAACCCATACACTACTACACACCCTCAAATATAGGCCTTGGCACACGGTTAAATTATACTAAGGCTTCGCAATAAGGGGTTATTGGACACTGAGGATTGATCCGGTTTGTTATGGCCAGCTTCTCATCACCAAATATTTTACGTAGTCCTGTAATTACATTCCTTTCATGCTTTATCTATATTGCCTTCTCTATTGAATATTTACCACTCACGCCAGTCTTCCTGTAACGAACATTCTCTCTCTCTCTCTCTCTCTCTCTCTCTCTCTCTCTCATATTGGGAGAGTAAGGATTTCAGGCCATTTCCATCTTCATGCACTTCAGACGTTAATGCTAAGCCAAAAATAATATTGCAGTCAGCCATACTATAATGGAATATTCTTGCTAGTGGTAAAAGGTTAGGCTGGGGTTGTGTTCATAAAGGTCTCTTAGGAAAAACATGTGTTGGTGTCAGTGAAATATGCTAACAGTCATTTATCACTGTCATTCTTTGTACTTTATCATGTACAATTCCGGACAAAAGTCTCTCGATTCGACTGGCAGCATTTGGCATCCCATATGGGGGGATGGGGGTTAGGGAAGGGGGACTCTTCACTGAACCATTAAGGTATGAGAGAGTGATGGTGATTGGCTGGTGTATGACACTGATAATTTCATATTCATGGTGCCGAAATCTAGTATTTTACCAGCACTGCGAGGCCAAGTATACCAATACACTTACCTAAATAACTGTATTACGACCAAATGTAATCAATCATTAAATACGAGTAGACCACCGGGAAGGATGTACATCGACAACGACGTATCTCCCCGATGTTTTGTCGCAGATTTCCATAGTCAGTTGTCAGATTTATAAATGCTAGACCTATGCAGTATGATATCACATACTACCCAGCAATTATTATCAAATCTGTAGTGAATTCTTATGAAAAAAATAATGCTAGTGAAACGAGGCACTGAGAGAAAATGAACCACACTGTTCACTTCACTGTATTGAAAACATTTCGAACCCTTAACCCGGACAGCGAATATGTGTTGCATTAGCATTATTCTTTGAGAGAAGCAAAATCCATCATATTTATATCACACTGTTATATGTCAAGCTCATTTTAAGAACTCATTACAACAACTACTATTATAAGTTTACACGAAGATGATGGACACTACAGTTAGTCAGGTGGAGAGGAAGAGTTCATGGTCGTATAAGGTGGAAGGGACGTAATTATGAGGCCACTATTCGTAATGAATTAGTTTTTATCCTATCCAAATAAAACATGATAATCAGTTACTTATCACCACACCTGTCATCTGTCTTACAGTACCAGAATCAGTTAGAAGATAAAGACGTGAGATAAGAGTAATTTTCACAAACAAATGAGCATCACTAACTGGAATTGTAAAGGTCAATGTTTTCGCCTCTGAATCCTCATTAATCTGACAACCGAGCGATACCAAGGTCTGGCAGGATGCTCAGAGGACACGATAAAAGAGTTGTACTTAGGGGAAGAATAGTTGGGATGCACGAAAGTGGGAAAACTGCCCCAGAAATAGCAAGGGAACTTGGCACAACCAAAGACACTGTTTATCTATGGATAAAGATTTGGCCAGCAGAGGGCAACTTAGCCGACAGGAGGAGAAATGGAAGACCAAGAGAAACAACTGTTGACTAAGATGAACTGGTAAAGGAGGCAGCTGAAGAAAATCCCTTCACAAACGAAGTTGCCATTACCAAAGAACTTGACTTGACAGTTTCAGCGCGCACTGTAAGACAACGCCTACATGAACAGGGTATACATCATAGACGTCCAGCTGTGAAAGAAAACCTGACAGAGAGGCATCGCAAACTTCGACTCCAATTTTCACGAGAACGTGAACATCACTGTATGGAGTTCTGGGCTAGAGCTGTCTTCTCGGACGAAAAAACATTTCGTTCTACAAATCATGGTAAAATCCACTGCTGGCGCTACGACAATACAATATTTGATCGAAACAATATATATATCAAGAGGCAAGAAGCGGCCATGTAACTTGTAATGTATGGGGGTGGATAAATATTCATGGTGTAGGAGAACTGACCCCCATATACGGAAGATTTACATCAGATCAGTACACAGAGATCCTGGAGGAAGTTATGTTGCCGTCAGTTCGGGCCTACGCTATACCATATCCTGAGAGGCTCATCTTCATTCAAGACCGCAGCCCAGTACACACGTCACGGGTAGTTCAACTGTGGTTTGGAAAGCACCCAGAAATCGAAGTGATCGATTGGCCGAGTATAGGGTGTGACATGAATCCCTTTGAGAACATCTGGGCGAATATTGTAAATACGTGGGATCCAGCTGAAGGACGGACGGTACATGTATTACTTGAACATGCCATTCGTAAGTGGGAGATGCTAAGAAGAAAACCCCACCTAGTGCGGGAACATGTTGAGTCAATGCCGAGACGACTGCAACAACTTACTGAAAAGGAAGGACAAAATATTGAGGGGATGTCTGTAGCTGGGGTCCACTGTTTACAGTTTTGATGCCAAAAATGGAATTTAAGTTGTGAAAAATATAGAGGTCATAATATAAATGCGTAATTGAAATATGAAAAACATTATACAATTAAGCACTGTAACTATGTAATAATTTTGTTTCTATTATCTTAGATATGATAAAAAAAAATCATTTACGTGTATATTAATGTATATTATACCAATATCATTATATCTGTATAAACTCACACCTTGCCATATTGTCATCATTTTTGTTTAACCCTGTGATTGCTTTATTACATGTGGTAATTCCATTATATATTGTTTTTCTCTCCATAATATGCTTAACATTATACTGTGAAAATTAATTTGTTAGATATACCACACTATCAGGTTATGACACTGCTTTTAGCAACCAAATCCATCAGTTTAAAAAAAACAATACTGTGGTAGCAGGAAATACAATTTTTTTTAACAGTGTTAAAGTTCCCCCTACAGCGATTATATTATTGTCGGTGGTTCGTGATATTAATAGAATGGTAATCATTATTTACATAGCTGGAAAAAAGGCCACTGTGCTGCCGCTGAGAGAAAGGTGGATGGTAACAAATGTTGCAGTAAGGCAACAACAATACTGGAATAACACAATAATGGGAGCAACTCGTCGCCTATATGAAAGATAATTTTAAACGACAATGAACACTTCCCCTTCACCTGACTAACTGTAGTCTCCTTTATCTTCGTGTAAACTTAGTTGGTGTTGTAATGAGTATTTAAAATGAGCTTGACATATAACAGTGTGACATAAATATGATAGATTTGGTTTTTTCAAAGAATAATGCTAATGCAACACCTATTCGCTGTCCGGTTAAGGGTTCGAAATGTTTTCAATACAGTGAACAGTGTGCTTCACTTTCTCTCAGCGCCTCTTGTTTCACTAGCATTATTATTTTCATACGAATTCACTACAGATTTGATAATAATTACTGGGTAGTATGTGATATCATACTGCATAGGCCTAGCATTTATAAATCTGACAACTGACAATGGAAATCTGCGACAAAACATCGGGGAGATACTCGTTGTTGATGTATATCCTTCCCGGTGGTCTGCTCGTATTTAATGATTGATTACATTTGGTCGTAATACAGTTATTTAGGCAAGTGTATTGGTATACTTGTCCTCGCAGTGCTGGTAAAATACTAGATTTCGGCACCATGAATATGAAATTATCAGTGTCATACAACAGCCAATCACCATCACTCTTTCATACCTTAAAGGTTCAGTGAAGAGTCCCCCCAACCCCAAACCCCAAACCCCCATATGGAATGCAAAATGCTGCCAGTCAAGTCGAGAGACTTTTGTCCGGAAATGTACATTCTTGAAATTTTGAACTTTATTATTTTTCATTTAATATTAACGCAGGTTTTGCTGTGTACGGTAACTGTGAAGGAAGGTACAAATATATGGTAATGTGAACTGCTAAAATGGTGCAAACGGATGCTGGCTGAGTATACCATCACTGGAGCTGAAGGGTTGTAAACTGATGTGGAATGACATGAGTAGGTGGTAATGACCGGAGGGGCTTTCTTTGGATTTGGAGTAAAAATAATTAACCAGAATGAACCCAAATGGCCGAATATGGCCCTGACTTTCACTGAATGGCGGTAATGAATGATCAAGGGGTGACGTGGTTGCAACAACATTACCCTGCCTGGACCGTAAATGACAATGACCGAGCGTGATTACTCTGCCTGTGTGTGTCAACAGGACTGATATGACCTACAAGACTCTACATAACAGCACCTGACCTCACCTTAACTGGCCACTGCTATAATATTTTACTGCTTAACTTAGGCAGCAACATTATAACCTTCATTAATTTTATTCCTGTGATAGTTTAGCCAGTTAACAGTTAGAGATGACAACTATGCTGAAAAAACGCCGGGGCTTCGTCGGCAAATGCGTGTGATTATTTCCACCTTATTCAGTCAGCCACCTTCTCTCCTTTGTTCCCCCACACAGCTCCTGATGGACAGCCTCCCTTCCTCCATGTATTCCCTCCCTCCTTATCTGTACTGCCTCCCTCTCTTCCTCTGCTGTCTACCTTCCTCACTGTACTCCATCGGTTCCTACTTATGTTCCTTTTCTCCCTCCCTTCCTTCCTTCCTTCATTCCCTCCCTGCACTCTCTCACTCCTATTAAAATAAGAGATGGGCGTCATGGAGGCAGCCAGTATATTCCCAGCTGAGTAATGGTAAAAGGTAATGTGTAGGTAAAACTGATGCCTCTTGTTGTTTGCAGTGCATAACCACATGTAATGTTTGAAGTGGGTTGAGGCAGTG
>JAGKTI010025736.1:0-13861 GCA_018397915.1 Birgus latro
GACCAATAAAAACTGAGACTATGACAGGTCTACTCAAGTCAAGGATGACAGACACCTGGCCAGGGATCCCGGCCCATGTTTAATACAGTGAGGCCTTGCTTTAACGGACCTGTTTATACCAGACTTTAGGTATAATGGGCCCCCCTGACTCTACCACATACCTAATGAAGGCCGGTTTTGGGAATGCATCCAGTGACCTACCGGACAAATTTTTTAAATACTGAACCCAGGCCCAGTAATTCCTCTTAATAATTATCCACTGAAATGAGGGCCAACACTAGTTTTGTATTGCTTACTGATCTATTATATATCAAGGAACACAGGCAACACCCATACAACACTGATTTATTGACAACTTAACGTGGGGTATCTACTATACCACTTTTCCTATACACCCAACCCTCAGCTATCGCGCAATCCACTATAACGTTTTACCACTATCACACATGTATAAAAAACCTACCCAAATTCCTTTATCACGCACTAAATGCCTGCTATCACGCACCAGCCTTGTGGATCGAGCGAAAAAAAGCTCGGCCAAGTGGACACATTAGCTGACCAACCAAAACATTCAAGATGGCGGAGGATACTACTCAAGCAGTGATTGAAGAAGTTCATTTGATAAAGTCTGTATGCTCAAGTGTGAACGAAACTCCACTATAATACATTAATAACCACTTTTATATACGTGATGATGATGATGGGAGGCCTTATACTTCATCTTGGCTTAGAGATAGGTGCTTCGTCACCAACACTTTCATAGCGGTTTTACAAACAAACCTATAAACTAGTCACTACAGTATACCCAAGGACTCTTAAATATTTCATTACTTAACACAATGAATTTGGTGAAGTTCAACCTCCTCATAGAAGTGAAAAAAGTCCACAGTTGGAGAACTTGCAGTACACAGCTGAAGTGGCTGCCATCTTCTTTATTTATAAACAGTGGAGCATGCCGATAAAGTCTGTACAGTATGCTCATTTTTTTTCCTATAATATGTTATTACGTGGTACAAAACGGGTATCTTAGGGGTAAATATTGAGATCATGACACCAATTAGAATTATTACCATAAGTTCTTCACTTCGGCTATCGTGTTTTCGGCTATAGCACAGCCATGGCGGCACCAATTAAGAGTGATAGCCGAGGGTGGAGTGTACTGTACTGTATACCAACCCTAGGTTCGAACATCCTATATAAAACAAACTACTGTACTGGATATACCGTCCACTATTCCCCCCAGTTAGTCCGTTGTAATGAGGTCTCACTGTAGTAACAAATAAAAGGTGAGTTCCAGTCCCATATTACCCTCCATGAGGTGTAAGGGCTCAATATTAGGTAACTGCAGTCCAGCAGATTAAAAGAGTGCATGACTAACCTACTTCCTTACCGGCATTACATGATCAGTAAACTTTCATTCCTCTCTCTGGGACTGACACTATGCACATATCTAGACCATTATGTCAGCTAGGGCACTTCAACCACTCAGTCCCTAGGCATTAACATATACTGTATATACAATATGTCCCAAGGTAGAAATAATTTGCTGGATATTTTCCGAACTGGGTGCAATAAATGGTCTAGTACGGTATTATGATATGGTTACAATAATACAGTAACAAGTTCTATATCCACCTTCCATGAAAATAATCCCACCACATTACGTAACAATGTATACTGCACTGTGCACTTTTATATCCAATGCAACACACTGATATGAATGTAACCTCAGCACTAAGAGCGGATACTGTATAGTACCATATCTTTCTACATTCAGGAACATATCATAGAAATCAATACATCTGTATGCAGACTACAGGTCACACTACTCTCAATACCCTGCAGTAAATATAATGACTGCAATATAGTACACACTCTATAGCAAAGTCTTCATTTAACAATCTTTCTCCTTCAGAACAAACTCAGTAACATACCACAACGGGTCCGCTATACTTGCATCACCCACATATTATAATGTATGCTTTTTTGCTTGCTGCAGAGTACTTTTCAAACCCACCAAAACACTGCTAATTCACAAATAATCTTCTTAAACTGTGATTACTCATTTTAAATAAAATAAAAATGCACAATCTGACTATTTACAAATGTAACTTTGATTTCCTTTTGAGAATTTAAGGCTCCAATTCACTGTGACACTCACCTGACTTGCACCTAAATTTTGGGAATTACACAAAACCAAAAATACCAGTGCGTATTGCTTTGTTACTTGGTATTCAAAGGTAACATAATAAACAAAAAAATAGACACAGATGAGATGGTGTGAGGTTAATTTACAAATTGAAGTTAAAGATAGCTCTTCTGTATAGCTATCTTAAGCTAGGTCCAGATTTCTTGACAGTTAGCACTTGCCGAATGAATGTTTTCCTCGAGATATCTTCTCATGAAACACTACTGGGCAATGCTTAGCACTCTGCATTTCTTGTCTTCGATCCTGAATGTCGTGTGCTTCCATTTGCCTGAATGTGTTTAGCAGGTTCACTACATACCTTGTGGTCTTCCTTCCTTCTCTACCTGCTTATGTTTAGCTCTGCACAAGGTAACCCAGGATATGGTGCTGATGTGTGTCAGGGCCAAGGATCATAATCTAGGTGGCACTGTAGACTTCAAAGCACCTTTTTCACAGTGATTTATTAAGCCTATTACACTGACATTATCTTTTACATTAATTATATAATGCATTTTCAGTACAGGCTTGGTTCATCTCAGTAATGCAAAAGAAGATAAGGTGTACTGGTACTACTGTATGTAAATCAAGCTGCTTGGGAAGAGGTGCCATAAAATAAAATCTCCTTTGCCACACAGAACACAGCCCCATATGCAAAGGAAATAATTGCTCCTGGTAAATATCAACCCCTTCAATACAATTACATATTTATAATTCAAATAATTTTATTCTGTTTATGGCAAAAAATCAGGTTGTGAATGGGTTCCTGGAGACTGTTTCTAACTCCATCACAACAAATGACTTCTCCAAAGTTAGCAAAATCATCTGGAGGAAGCAAGAATATAAAACGTAGACCATATCAAGTATGAGAAATTGGGTAATTCTGGAGTAAAAGGGAGCTGACTTACAAAAAGGCCCAAACCTGTGAATTTCTTTTTTACATATTTTTTTTTATACATTCTGAATTCACAATTTTATTATTCACAACACCAGAATCAAATAACTGCTGTAGTGAGCCATATAAAAACTTCCTAACCTGGTAGTCATGTGGAGTACAGTATTCTCATTAGATCAGTGGCTACTGGTGGATTAAGATCCCACAGTAACACCTTACCACTGCAGCCAACTCAGTTGCTGGGTGCAATAATACAACAATAAACTGTACTGTGAATAAAATGAATGAGATTGCAAACATGTGCCTGGAGAAGGCTTGATTTACCTTTAAATTAAAGTGAATCTTTCAACCTGCACAATTTCAACACTTCACAAAATTTATGTCTCTCAAAAACAATCACACAAATCACTCTTTTTTTTTATACAGACATTCAAATTATTACTAAGCACTCAAACTGTGCTCAGTAAAATAACATAACCTACTACTAGTCAATGATCACAATCTGTGTATAAAGAGCAGATTACTAAAATAAATACAGTTTCATGGTGTGACTAGAGATAACTGTATCACTGGATAAATGCCTAGCTGTAATTATCATTTGTACACATCTTTACTGACTGCAACAACAAGAACACTGCAGTCAAATACAATCTTATATTATGTTTATTGGCCACAAAATACTACACACTGTATCTAACATACAGATTAAGCATTTACCCAACTTGTAATTTACATGCATTTCTGCATGGTACTTATGAAAATAAAAAATACAGAACAGGTTTCTGCACAGCCAAAAACCTGCTTTTCCCATCTAGGAGTCATGAAAGCATCTAAAGGAAAGTGATGTTGCTACCATTAATGTCTGCCACACTCAAGTGCTGTGGTAAATATGATAAAAAAAATGTCCTGTCCCTAAAGTTTTGCAGAATCTGGCACAGGATGCATTTGCAGGGGCACCAGTGCTGGTTACCCTTTATCAGATCAGTCTGACACAATTCCAGCTGCAGGCAAACTGGTTTTGGAAACCTAATGTGCTCCAGCTTCACATGGTGGGAAATATGGCCAGATGCCAACATGACATGAGGCGGAGGAGATGAACAATCGACCAAGAAGGTGCCATTGAACACTCTGCATGAAACACTTGATATCACAATGATGAATACAGTATTGCAAAAGGATCATCATTCCTAGCCTTGCCTTCATGTTGATGCACAATGTTGCTTACCAAACTCTTTTCACCTTATCTTGGACCAATTTTTTTCCTTTTGCAGCGTATTCCACTTAATAGCAGAATATGGCAATGCTATGGCTCTGTATCCTTTCCATAGCACTCCTTCATGAAGAGCAACATATTCCAGTGTTAATTTATTGTTGTACCTAAGTATTCAAGACAGAGAGCTGACAAGGTTGAATAAAAAGAGTATAGCAGCACTTTCTATCTTATTCTAAGTATTATTATATTCTCACCCATGAAAACAGATACCAATCTTCCTTAGATACTGTGACTTTACCAATCCATTAAGATATCATTAGATCCCTCCTGCATGACTTTTTTTGACTGCATGTACAGAACCTCCCATTTCCATGCTTAAAGAGATGAGCAATGTGACAGTGCTGTAACTGTTTACATACAACTGGATTTTTTTTTTACTGTTAGGAAGTAGGAACCAAAGGCCATAAGTCCACAAGATTGTTCCCTCCCAGAAAAAACAAAAACAAGACAACAAAGAACCAAATTCAAGATCCGTTCATTTCGAGATGCAAGTACACATGCACACACACACATACACATACACATTCACACAATGTCATCAAGGTAAGCACTATGAGATTACTGAACAAAGTTTCTACATATATTATATGGTAGACAATGCTCCAAAGTTGAAGTCAGCCTGTAAATGCAGAGCTGGGGATGGGAGGTTCTGTATCTTAATCAAATTTTAATGTTTCATCTTTTTGCACATCTCTCCACAAAATTTCCTAATGATCCTTGCTTTTTTCCAATCAGTGTACAGACAGACAGGTAGAAACATAACTTTCTTGCACTCTGCATAGGTAAAAACATAAGCTGCATTTGTCAGCTAAGAATAAAAGAACTAGAAAATAATTAATGTACAATTATACTCTGCCCACTTTAACTAGGCTTAAAACTATCATCTCTATCTTGAATGCTCAGCTGTCATAAGATGATAACTCTAGGATATGGTACTATTCATGAAGGTACTGTTTTATTTTCCCACTGAGGTAAGTGATATACGTTACAAAATGACAAAAACCTCCGCCTTAGGGTGGATGAACTATACCAAATTCGGACATTAACCACTTAACCGCGGGCCGTCACTTTCGTGACGCTCGGTGGCGATGGCTCGAGCCGTGGGCCGTCAGTTGGGTCCCTCTGTTTTCTTTTTAAGTAGCCGGGGCTTTCAAGATATAAATATACTGTATATGAAAAACTGTAGGAGAATCCCGAGTGCTATTTATATCACTCAGGCTAGTTTTGGCCAATATTTAAAAAAAAATAAGTCAGAGCACGAATTACCACCGGCTGGAAGTGCAAGGACCGCCTCACACAACCCCATGGTTTAGGGGTTAATAAAATAGTGAACTCTTACAATCACTGGGAGGAACATGTAGACCAAAAGTGCTGCTGGGGCCTGCCAGTGACACCAAGTGCAACAACACAATTATCTACAGCAAAGAACTATGAATCAGTGAACTGGGAGTCATCGCCAGCTTCACTATTTCCCACCAAGGAATGGAGTGAGGAGCTTACCCAACATGGTATCAAGCTGTTAGCTTTACTGGGTCAGTTTACTAACACTGCACCTTTTCTCTTCCCTAGAGAACAGCATGAGAGTGTACCTGCATACTGTGAGACTTTCAGTCACACCCAACCTTAATCCAACACCCTGGAGACTTTGATCAAGCGACTGAAGCAAATACAATAAAAAACATCTAAGTTCCTGAGGGGAAGCAGCAATATCCTGTGCATTTATGAAATAACCCTTGGAAAAACTGCAAGCATGCCATGGAGAGAGAGAGAGAGAGAGAGAGAGAGAGAGAGAGAGAGAGAGAAACACTAATATCAATGATACAAAAAATTTAAATTAAATTTAAAATAGCATGTGAACCAAATGTAAAAAGGAACTTAAAAACTAAGAATTAAGGATAAGAGTACAGAAAGGCCATAGAATCTTCATACAGAAATGCAGAGAGAGGAGTGACACACAACTGTAGGGATTTGGGTGGCAGAGCAATATAAAGAGTAGCTGTTATGTGGGGGATGTGGCAATGATCACTATGGACTAATTCGTCAGTAGCGGCCTTGGCTCCAACACCCCCTACATGTTCAGCCAATATACAGTGAAGTTACAGAAATTGTTTCCTGGACTAATGACAGTGCTAGACTGGTTTCTTCACTATCCCAGCACCTGAGTGTGGAGGATGCTGGCAGTGATTAAGTCTCTTTCATTTACCTGCCATAATGACTGACTAGATGAAAAATTTACTACATATATTTTCCACATACAGGAGTACAGTTACAGTATATACTGGAAAAATATATATTTATGCAATCTACACATTAAACCAACATTAAATCTAATGTATATTTTAATTACAAATGTGAATATCATAATACTGTAACTACTGGGTACAGAGCTTTGGAGAGAGAGAAGAAAAAAAAATTCAATTGCTGATGTACAGGGTTCATATCATGGGCAGTGCAGATACATACACACACACACACACAAAAAAAAAACAATACATACAAACTTACTGTCACAAAATCACTGATGGCACATACATACTTAAAATCAGTATGGAATCACATTCACTTCAAAATAATTATAATTCAAAGTACATTTACACATACAGTACAAGTAAGGTGACACGTCAAACCATCTGATCCTTTACTGCCCCGTCAGAAGCAAAGAGGACACATTCATTTCAAAGCAATTAAGCTTCAAAACATCTTTTTAAACACATGCATAGAAGCACACACACACACACACACACACACACACACACACACACACACACACACACACACACACACAAACTGCAACATTTTATAAATCTGATATTCTCTACAAGATTTAGGACGGAAATCATACACTCCCTTCCTCAATACTGTATATCAGAATATTTATATACAACTCACTCTTATCTGACTTTCAAAATATGTATTCTGTCTTATGCCACAACCACATAGGAGGCAGGCAAGAGAACGTTGGACTTTTTGCAGCATTATAACACATACAAGTGACCACACTAACAGCGGCCAGGTTCATATGAAAATGTGAAAAAGCATGGGCTCAGGCAACAAGTACTGATTTTTTTCTTTTTCTTCAAACCACAAAGGCAGTGGCATAAACCAGATACGAGCAGCTTGTGGCTGATGTTTCACTCATGCTGTCTATTTAGGATGCAATTAATACCAAGCATAGAGACAAAACATTTACTACACTGCACAGCAGGAGGAATGAAGAAAATGTAAAATTCCAACTGCAGTGAGTACTCACGCCAGCCTGTCCTGGCCCCAGCTTGCTTCCTTCCAGCCACTTCCTGTGTGGCTGCAGTCTTACCCATCTTTTATCTGTTATCATCATCCTTTTCCATTAATCATTTCAAACACCATTCTTCCAAAGTTTGGGAAGGCAATCTACAACTAAAACCTGCCACACCAGCAATGTAAAAAAAAAAAAAAAAAGTATTTAATTATAAACAATTCAATTAACTCTTTACCAAATTGTGGCAATGTATGACTAAAGCCTAAAATAAAACCTTAACATCACAAGTAATTATTTCACTACTGTACATCCACATTAACATGATCAGTAATGGGATATCATAAGTAAACATATCATGATCATCATGGCTACCATCATTCTCATCATCATAAACACCACCAACATCACTATTATTCTAAGCTTACTTCCCATGTTCATAGGAGGTGGATAAATCTAAAGCACAGTTCTTTCTACGGATGAGGCCAAACATATAGATGCCTTGTGGTTGAAGTCCGAGGTCAGAAATAACTGCGGCTCATGAGCTAGTTTGAATCCTAGAGGTGGCCAAAGGTTTTTTCATCATGAAGATGCTTCCAGAGGCATAAATGGTCTTCTATCCTTAAATGTTTTGGCTATGGTAGCCTAACCTTAGGCCTCCATTCTCCAAAAGAGGCAGTATGAGACTGGATATTACCATTTGTATTTCTGACTGTAAGTACTGTACAGTAATCAGTATTTGTACAGTATCTGCATAACGGAGTGCTGGAATAGTATGCTCTTTTTTCTTTATTTGCTTTGAATAGTTTACATACCCTAAAGGTCTAATATAAATTGCTGACTTCACCAACCCTGGGCTAAAACAATCACAAACAAGCACAGCATATGTATATAAATAGTGGCACTGTAGTGGTAAACAACTAGCAAATCCCTTAACAAATATACATATATAATATATGCATACACCTACTGGCTGAGTGGGTAGAACGTCACAATCAGAGTACACAGTACTGACACAGGATGAGTTCAAAGCCTGAAGTACCCGGATATTTTTTAACGACATCAGTCCAATGATATATTTTTACATTTCCCATAAAGAAAATGTCTTTTCCTTTTCTATGTTTCGTCTCGGTGTTGGTGTTCTTGTTTTTACTAATGCTCACTGCCACACCCTCGACTTCGTTTCTGGGTAGACTAAAATGAAGCATTCTATGCACGTACTGTTTGAGCCTTGTATCTCAAGACACCTTTCTCAGATTGTTGTTTATGCCTTGAAAGTTATTTTATAGCTCCCAAAGTATGAAAAGATGAGCACAGTACCATTCCAATAAAGGCATGTTCTACTTGGCTTCGAACAGTTACCGCATGGTACTGGGCAAGTTCAGTTCAACCTTGCCCTCTATCCCAGTACAAATGTACGAGAGAACATGGCTCTTGAGTTTAGCCTTTACAAAGATACTATTCCAGAAGCAAAATTTGGGAAGTGTCATCCACTTGCTACCTTCAGAGCTTAGACTAACTCCACACAACAGTATTCTGTTCACTCGAGAAAAATCCTAGCAGTGACAGGCTGAAATGTGTCCACTCCTTTTCATTCTAATACAGTAACACGTGTGATACTCCAGGACATTTTAATTCTATGTGTCCATGCTCCCTTATGATCATTACCGTACAGTAAACTCTCGCTTTAATGGAGTAAGAGGAGGAAAGCCAGGTCCGTTACAACCGACAGTCCATTAACTTGGGGTACTCAGTAAGGTGGGATTTCAAGTACACGTCTGAAAATAAATGAGTACCATAGCATATTCTATACTAAACTGTAAACTGTACCCATCTTAGAGTAACATGGCCCATAATTTCAACCTTTCACAGCTTATTTCACATACTTATCATAGCACTTCTTCATGACTAGTACAGTATTACTTTAGTCTGTTACCACAACTCGGCAATCACGATGGGGAGAGGTCTACTGAAGGCCAGGTTGGAGTAAAAAGGGTAGGAAACACGTACTGAAACCCACTGTGCCCCATTTCACGAACACTGTTCACTATAGCTCACAAAAGTGGGCTTCATGGCATGTTAAATCCAATATCCACTATGCCTGGGTCGATTACTGTAAGGGTCTATTGCACGTCACAAATTCGGTTCTCTCTTTTATACTTTCTCCTTCCTTGTTTTCTGACCTTTCTTTCACACAGTCCTTAGCTTAATGGAAAAATGGGTCATGATGATGATAATGATGGTAATGATGATGGTTCCCAAGTCAAATTTCATCATCATACAATCAGTGCAGAAACTTGTACACACTATTGCTTTGGGCTCCTTCACGGTCTGGCAGTCAAAAAGCCAGTCTTTCCTTTCTCATCAGGATATGGAGTGCAGTTCTGACATCAACTGGGTCATAGTCCTCACATAAAACAGTAAAAGCCAGTCCTATAAATCACCACCTTCGAGGTTACTGGCTCCAAGCTAATCTACCATATTCCAGTACATTTCATGCATGCACGTGACGTGCAGACACAAACTCCAGTCACCTCTTGGAGACTGAACCTATGTGCATGTCAGAGGCCATCACTCTGACTGGGACTCTCCAACCACTACACCACCTTAGGTACTCAGCAGTATAATGCCAGTCCCTCATACCACAAGCCTGTGTGTGGGGAAATATGGTTTATCCTTCTCCATGGGAGACAGCCGCACATACAATGGATGATGATGATGATGATGATGATGATGATGATAATGACAATTATGATGATAACAATGACACTGATGATGGTGATGAAGTTAATGACAACTACAATGATGATGACAGTGATGATAACAACTACGACAATGATGATGATGAGGGCGATGATGCACCTTTCCTACTATCTATACATCCTCTAGTTAATTTCTTTAGCCAGGGAGAGTAATTTGTCAGTTCATTTTTGCTACTTCCAGATACTTTAACATAAGATCTCTCATACTGAAGGGGTTTATTAAGTCTGTATCTACATCCCTCTAGTTTGAAAAGACCACTGTAAGATGGGGCTATTCAACTCACTTTTGGCTATTTTTCATTGTACTGTACTAAGATTTGCAGTGCAACATTTAGAGCACTTAAAAAGCTTTACTGTATGGATAATGAAACACGAACAATCCAACTTCATATGTGAAAAAGGATTTAAACACAGAAAAACACAGAAAAGATATACTGTATCTGGAAAATAAAAATAATATTTATCAACACCTGATGTGGGGCAACTGGACTCGGTGGACTTTCCTTCAGTGAAACATTCAAAGTTTTCATTAGAATCACTCCGATCTTCAATGTCTTTTGCCCAGTATTGTCCTTTGGTTGTGTGCCTTCGGGATAACCACCGCTCCACTTCCCCTGCTTCAATTCAAATCGAACCAGCCAGAGGTTCAGTTATATACGTCAATTGGTCCTCCTTCAATCCATGACTGTTGCGAGCGTTCAGCCTCATAAACAATATATGGACTAAGATGCTTTCCACTGGCAGTGATTTTTTTTTTTTTTTTAATGCAAGGAAGGAACCAAAGGCCAGGAGCCCGCAAACCATTCTTTCCAAGAAAAAACAAAAACAATACAACACAGGGCCAAAATCAAGATCCGTTCATTTCGAGATGCCTGGAAACACTGAGTTTGAGAGACTAGAGATCATAGGAAGTAGGGAATACAGACAGAGGGAGACAGTTCCAGAGCTGACCTGTTGCATAAATGAAGGACTGGAAGTAACGGTTAACTCTTGCATTAGAGAGCTGGACAGAAACAGGATGAGGGCCTGTTGCTATATGGGTGCTATATGCCTGTCGCAGAGGTGGAGGGATGCAAGCAGACAGTTCAGAGGAGCAGTTACTACTGAAGTAGCAACAGAAAAGAGATAAAGCTGCAACAGTGCGGCAAAGAGACAGAGGTTGAAGAAAGCCAGTAAGAGGAGAGTTAATGAGACAAAAAGCCTTTGACTCCACCCTACTGAAAAGAGCTGTATGTGGGGAGCCTCCCCATACATGAGAGTTGTACTCTACACAGGAGCAAATAAAACCCGTGTATAAAATCAACAACAGTGCACGGGTAAAGAAAGTACGGAGTCAGCTGAGCACACCTAATCTCTTGGAAGCTGATTTTGCAAGAGATGTAATATGATCTTTCCAAGATAAATCCTGAGAGAATGAAACCCCAAGTATGGACGTTGAAGGCTTCACCGTATTCACGGTACTCTCCGCATGTTTTATACCATGCCGGAATAACTGAAGCTTTCCCTCAGGATCATCTGTGATGGTTTTGTCATAGTTAATGGTGTTTGCAGGAGGTACTCCCCTAAGGTTGTCTTCTCGCTTTTAAAGCAGGCCACTACAACCTCTTCAGAGACAGCAGCCCGCTTCCTCAAAATATTTTGGCATATCCTGGACAACAACAGGACTTTTTGTCTCTTCAGGAAGCCATGTACCCAGTCTGTACCTGGGAGATCATCCTTGAAATCTGCATGTAGTGTCTAAAACTGTCCAGATAGTACCTAAAATCATAATATCTTATAAACAAAAACAGCTAACTCACTTTGGTAGGTGGATAAACATTAAAGACATTCAGCTTGTTATTATATATCCAAGGGATAGCGGAGGAAAATTCAATTAATCTTGTCTTTATTGTTGTAAATCAGGGCTCAAAAAATTCTGAAAATAACAGGAATGAAAAATTGATCACAGCTCACTTACCTGAAGGAAACTCTCCCTAAATTTCATTTGCAATATAAATTAGTGATTTAAGAATACAGCACCACATGAAAAAGTTAAATAGCATATACCTCTATTTACACTGTCTGGACCACCTGAGTCTCATTACCCCTTATTAAGTCTGCTTGCCCCAAGTGAGTTGAATATCCCCCACTGTAACAGATGGCATGACTACAGTGAAAAAGGCATCTCCAGACTCAACTGTTTAAGTAGTCTCTAAGAATGACAATGGGAGACAAGTACTGATCAAATGCAACCTGATATGACCAAAACAAACCAGACATATTTGTCCCCTGTAACCTGCCCTAACCTAACAAGGACATGGCATAAAACCTAACCTAATCTATTCTAACCTAATGAGGACATGGCATACACCATGCATTATCCATCCATCATCCAGTCCTGAGTTGCCCCATATGAAGTGCAGAGGACCTCGGCTTGGCTGTTCAGTCCGGACACTTAAGGAAAACGAACCAGTTTTTCACCCGAATAGCACGATGTAAGCGGTGAACTCCAACCACCCCTAAAACTGGATTCCTTTTGGCTCATACCCAGCAACTTAAATCACTAGACCACCAGGTGTTGACTCATAATTATGCATTATTCATACTTATCTTCAATACAGTACAGTAAGGCAGAGTTTCTGCTCCAGTCTTCTATCTCACTCCAGCATAGTTGGCATCTGAAGTCTTGTTGCACCTCTTGCTTTTATCTCTATGAATTTGAACAATGTAGTGAATCTGCAGCAACGGACACTGATAACACTGATCTCTGGCTAAATAAAGTCATCACTGTCAGTTGCTGTGGATTTACTATACCAATTTTCAAAGTTCATGGAGAGAAAAACAGGCGACACAACAGTACATCAAAAGTTCAGCACTTCCTACAATGTAATGCACACACCAAGGCACCATAGGCCTCCAGTATGTGTCCCTTCAAAGTACTTAGACAATTTGGCGAATCCAAGTACATTTTAAGAGCCATTCAATAAGAGACTTCCACATTTCTCCTCCCAACACCATCCGTAACTCAAGAAAAATTACCGATACATGATTGTCATCCTCTAGCACACGCACACAATACAAATACAATCCATACTCTCTTAATCAAGTTGGCTTCAGATCTCAGCTTGATACACTACCATGCATCCATCTATCCAACACCCACCTACAGTAAATTAAAGATAAATTACTATTCTTCATGCCCATTACTTTCATTCCATAATACTACTGCCAGCATGAGCTTATGCTGCACAATATAGAACTCTAAAATTCTGAAAGGTCTGTAATGCCTGACAACAGTAAAGCTAGGTCTGTTTCTGGTACATTCTACATACCTGATGTGGAACAAAGAGAGCGTTAATAATGACCTATTGAGTGAACTGAGTTGCTATATGCTACACTTACATCATATCATTCTCATCATCCAGACCTCTTTTCCCACCTGAAGATGGGGTATGGTATGAGTTGCAACACTGTACACTTATAAAATCATTCTGTACTGTACACTCACATCATCATTCTGTACTGTACACTC
>JAGKTI010025737.1:0-13860 GCA_018397915.1 Birgus latro
ATACAGTATATATAAAGTGCGTGTATGTGTGTGTTTAGGGAGGGGGTATCATAGCATGTTGTATATAGTGATGAATTAGCACGGTACACAATGGCACATAACAGACACGGTTTTGAAACAGAATCAGCTCGAATGGAACGACGTCAGTATTACAGACGAACAACTGTCTCGGAGAGGGCACGATTGATATGGATGCGACGATGCGGAATATCAGTACGTTCCATCGCTCAAGCCAGTGGCACGAGCATCAACACTGTTTATAGATGGTTGAGGAGGTGGGAGGAGGAACAATCCATTTACGCAAAACCACGGTGTGGGAGGCCACATAAAGAAGAGATGCAAGTTTGAATGTATGACCAAGTTCATAAGCAAGGATACACATGTGATCATGTTGTCTTTTTTAGTGCTCGCCGTTATTGGAATATGGAACTTTTTCATTTTCTGCCCGATAAATTCTAAATAAGAGAACCACGTTGCAAGTGAAATAATTCAACATCTTACCAGCATAGGACACTGTAGTAAAGACGACTGCATATGTATCCTGGCTTATGAACGTGACTGTACCCGAATAAGAACTAAATTATTCAACTGTTTTTTGTATACTATTCATGCTCCAGTCATAATTGTGTTTATCTTAAAGATCCTCCTTGTACAAGGGACTCGAATGATTTTTGTAATCCACTCGCTTTGAAAATGTACCCGAAGCTGAATAAATCGTGAGTAAATGACAAAAAGAAAAAAAGAAACTATCTGTCTGAGGGTTTTGATTCATAATGGTATTGCCAGCCTATTTGTAGTTCTCTTTCACCACATCTGAAACTGGAGCGGGTGGCAGAGGACATTTTCACATAGGTAACCTTTACAATAAACCCCGTGTAATCGACTGTTCTGTCTTTCCTCTTTCCCTCATCCTCATGGAAAGTTTCTTTCACGGCAGAAGGAAACTGACTGAAAAGTAAACACTTACATGGACCTACAATATTTAAGAACATACTTAACAGCATCTTCAAGGAAATTATGTTAACTTTGGTTCTAAAACTGTTTCTTTGGCCGAAACAGGCTGGACACGATAAGAACTAGCAAAAGATGTAGAGTAGGAAATACTATTACATGATCAAATGACAGAAAAGGATGATCTGATGCACTGGTCATACAGAGAATGGATATGAATAATGATAAAATGGTATATATGAGGTTAAAGAAAAAACATTGATATAAATGAGGGTAAAACTGTACATATAAATGAATGTGAAAGCAACAAACACACATAAATTCATATTCTTAGAAGAGTTGTACTCAAAGCTCAGCATGATAGAAGAGTCGTTTCAAAACAGACAATGGAAGTAATAATAATAGTAATAAAAAAAAACGAATGAAAAGGAGCTTGGCACGAGAGATGAATGTCCTGCCATCATCATAGCAAGGATACAGGTAGCTTTGCATTAACAAACAAGAAAAGCTATTTAAGAAATGCTTGAAAAGCAAAGCTGTCATCAAATCAGAGGACCGTGGATGTGTTTGAGTACTTCATATGAAGAGCTTTCAGTAAATACTGATAAAACTACCGTCCAGTATGTATTCTTGTTGTGTATAAACCTGAAGAAGTGTTAAATATAATTATTACTGCATCAGATATTAAGGATTTCATATTAGTTGCTCGAAAATAAACCATATTCATTTTTTTTTTACCCAGTGATTGTGGAAAATTCAGAAAATTATGACTTATTTGATTACACTTTACAACAGTGATTAGAATACTTCAAGGGCAGGATGTAGAAGAAACTCTTTGTTTTTGTTTTCTGAACACTCCAGGACACTTCTGGAGACAGCACTATTGCCATAAAATTGAATCTATAGTCGATAAAATTACATCGACAGATTGCAAGAAAAAACAAAGTCTCTATAGTTATTGCTTACCTGGAAGACATTTGTCCTGTCAGGTGGAGGCCGCTTGAATGGATATGTGGTTCTTTTCACAGGGCTCTATGTTCAACAGTTCGTCACATTTTAAACCTGACACTTGCTTTCTCTGAATCCTTTCCATCTCATATGATGTGGTACAAAGTATTATGCCACAGACGACAACAAAACGATGACAACGACAGTTCTGCAGTAACTAGTTCATTACTGGCTTTGATGCTCTAATTTCTATTATGAACACCAGAAGCGCTATATCAATATGTAAGTGTAAAACAGGAAACTATAAAAGCACTAGAAATACTGAGACTGATGTGAGAGACAGAAGGCTGTCATCTATGTAGCAGCTGTGAGAAACATTTTTTTCTACCTAGTGTAAAAATGAGATATCGTAAACATGAAGAAACTAGTTACCTATTTACTTATTGTGTAGCCGCAATAAAGAAGACTCGCCATAACTATTTATGCTATTGATTGTCGTAGTTATGCAAATGCTGCTTTTGTGTTCACTGCTTAAAAACTTCATATGAACACACCATAGATATTTGCACAAGTTTAACTGGCTAAATGTATGCTTAACTGTAACTATATTCCTTTCAGATAATGAGAGGGACCACAGCTATAATATCTGTAAAGTTACAGCTTTACAGCTTTTGTAGTTTTCTCTAAAACGTGTTACACAAACACTGAGCAGATTTGAATTCGGTACTCTCCATTAGGCTAAATGGCAAAATATTCAGCCAAAATTCTCAGCTAACTTTTTTTTATCATAGGAGTTTCAGTCAAATAGCTGTATTTCAATTAGCTTCTGAGATGTTTCAGTTTCAAATATGCAGTTTTTGCACAAAAAATGGGTATATAACCTTCAAAAATAGGTCAATGTCATTTATATTTGGCACAAGTACCTGGGTTTCCCTAGGGTACCTGCCCTGTAATATCAAGATCTAGTGCAAATAAAAATAAAAATAATAATTACCAAAACAGTAAGCTTCGCCATATACTGTATATGGCGAAGCTTAATAATAATACTTACCAAAACAGTAAGCTATGCTTAATATCAGGCGAAATAAATAAAAAAAATCCCTTTGCATATTATATAAGACCGTCACTCTTTCACTTCCATAACAGTCACACTTTCATTTTCATCGATTTTTGCCACACCCACAGGAATAAAATTGGTGTGTGAGAAATATCTAAAAAAAAAGAAGGCTTAGGCTTTGGGAGACAAAAATCTAAACCAGATGGTAATAGGAACTGTTCCCTTTTCGTAAAGAAAACTTCTGAATAGTTAAAAATTACTTTCTGAGGGCCACCCGATTTAAATAAGCATTGGACACCAATCCTGTGTTGCTCAACGCCTATTTAAATCGGGACACCCTCAGAAAAACGTATTATTACGACGTTTCACTTTCAAAAAGGGAACAGTTCTTATCATCCTCTGGTTTCCGTTTTTGTCTCCCAGTGCTTAAGCTCTCTTTTCATAGATATTTCATATCACTTAAGAATCTTGTAAATATATTTAAAATTGTTATAAAAGGTGTCTGTCTGAGATGCAGTGCATCTTGGGTGTGTTTAGGGTGTGTCCAAGGACACACACCTTTTGTGATATGCTGGGGGGCTACGGTTAGGGTGCGTGTGGCTATCAAAAGTTTGTTTTTCTTGGTAAATATTTATCCATTGCATCCTTCCTTTTTTTAAGTACTTCCTCCAAAACTTCTAAAGCTCTTGAATATATCCATTGGCAGTATTTAATATCTCCACAAAGAGTATCTTTAACACTCAGATAAGGTGATGGAAGTGAGAAACACAGGGACAGTTGGTTCCACTCCCGACTTTATCAATTAGCATTGCCAATCCTCTCTCTCCCTAAGGTGTCCACACCGAGCTTTGGCAGAGTGCGGACGTCTCTGCCTGTCTCCCTCAGCCAGGCTTCACTTTGGAGCTCAAAGCTCTGAATGTGAGGGCTTCGGAAGGGGCCCCCCTGCCATTACCTCCCCCATCTGATACCTTGACGATCTCTGACCCGGTTATGGACACATCATTTGACCAATTCTCAACCAGACTGCCAAATGCTTCAAATCTACTAGTTGTTCCCGATGTTCCTGTTAGTTCCTCTATTGCAGTCTCTTCCCTCATTGTCACACTAGAGCCTTATAACACCCATTCTACATTTACCCCTGCTTCATGTGTCTCAAACCCCACTCAGTCCAAGGCCACCTCCACTGTTTCTTTCCTCTCAGCTCAGTCCTTCCAGTCTTTCTAAACCTTGTAATTCGTCTTCATTACCCATTTTTGGCACTCAGAACTGGACAAAGTAATTTACCATTCTGCCTCATGCCCCCTTCAGAAAATTTTAATGTGCCACCTACTTTTCCTCCACCATGTTGGGAAGGATATGACATTCCTTTCCCTGCATGATGGATCTCGTATTGTTACTGTCCACAGTAAAGCCCAGGCTGATGCCATGGACTTCTTCCTTGGATACTACTGGTGATCCCATTCCAACTCCCAGAAATTTGCGCCTTACTTCTATTGTTGGCATCGTTACGGTTCTTCATTACATTTTCTTGGGTGACAGGGAGTATTCTGACTGTTTGCCACATATTCTGGCCGCTCTACAGGAGTTGGGTTACGATGTGCTGTCCGTTCATTGCTACAGTATTCCACCACGAGGAAATCGAACATGCCCTATTAAAATTGCCAAGATCACGTTCGATTCACGGTCTCTTCCCGATCATGTCAATATTGGTGGTATGAAATCCCTAGTGAGAGAATTTATTGATCCTCCTTGCCAGTGCCGATCCTGCTGATGCTATTGCCATCCCAGCAAATGGTGTCGTTCAGTGACTACTTGTCCTAGATATGCTCAACCCAGTCATACCAACGTAGACTGCTCCGCTGTTGTGTGCTGTTGTCCTAATTCCAGTGGTGGTCATCCAGTTTATGTCTGTTCTTGTCCCACCTTCATGTTTGACAGTGGAGCCTCTTGTACTCGTGCTAGTGAACCGATTCACTTAGGGAGGCCTATCAGATTGTTTGTAGCATGGGTTTTGATGACTGTTTCTCGTACACAGGTTGCGTCCGTCGGTCAGTCAGGGCCTCTTCTGCCTCTTCACTAGCTCCTGCTCCTAGTGTTCCTTCGCATCCGCTTGCATCATCAACTTCCTCCGTCCCCAGAGCTTTGTCCTTGACCCTTTCCCCTGTTGTCCAGCCTCATTCACCTTCTACCTCCCCAATCAGTCTCTCAATGACCGATTACCAAAGGTCGCCCATTGAGTTCGTGTTCACCCTTCTGTGCCTAGTTAGTCCTTTTCTGCATCCCATTGACAGTCTACCCACCTCCATTGTTGTATTGTACCTTCCCTTGCTTCTTCCACCAGCAAAAATCCTCTTGGTCGTCCTACCGGTGCAATTCGCGTCCTCATTCTTAGTCTACCTCCTCCTCCTCCTCTGTCTCTTGACAGCAGTCTGCATACCCCCGCCCTTCAACATTTTCCTCTCCTGGTAGTGTGAAACGGCAGTGTTCATCGCCGACATGCATCTCTTGATCTGCAAAGTGTAGTGTGGGTTTGTCCTTTGTTATGGTCCTTCCTCCAGATATGTGTCCCCCCCTCCCCAGCATCTGATTTCTCGGGGTACCCTTAAAGAACGTGCTAGCACCTGCAGAGCTGCATCCAGTCCCGGATATTCTTCCACCTACTCCAGTTTCCCCTCCCTCTGATCCGCCAATAACTCCCTCCACTTCTATTGTTCCTAGCAATGTTCCTTCCCCAGTTTTACCTTCTCTCAGTTTTTTTCCTTTTCCTGTCTTTGTCTGTCACGATTTGTTGTAGTTATTGCTCTCTGTTCAGTGTATATTCCAAATATTATTTTTTCTTTTTCTTAGATTTTTGGTATTATGGCCTTCCTTCGGTGGAACATTCAAATTTTTCGTTCGAATCGCTCTGACTTTCAATGGCTTCTTGCCCAGTATTGGTCTTGTTGTGTGCCATTCCCCTTGCTCCAGTTCCAGGTTATATTTTTGTTAGTACACCTACTTCGATTTCTGAATCATCTATCCACGTTCACGCTGCACTCCCTTATGAACTTATTTCAGTTTCTTCGTCACTGAAGTGTACTGTGGTGAGGGTTTTTCTTCATCACTGGATTACTGTAATTTCCCTCTACTTGTCGCCTTCCATCCCTATAGATCTCCCCGAGGTTTCCCATCTTTTGTCTCTTTTGCCTCAACCCATCTTTTTATTGGGTGATTTTAATTGCAGGCACCCCTTATGGGGTGACTATCATTTCCACTAGAGGCCGTTTGCTTGAATTTTACCTCAACCCATCTTTTTATTGAGTGATTTTAATTGCAGGCACCCATTATGGGGTGAAAGTATCATTTCCACTAGAGGCCGTTTGCTTGAATTTTTTTTTTTCTGTAATCAGGATCTCCTTATTCTTAATTCTGGTTGCTTTGCATATCATGATTCTCACACTAATACATATTCTTGTATAGATCTCTCTTTTGTTCACCATCTCTATCTCTAGATTTTAATTGGTCTGTGCCAGATGATTGATAAGTGATCATTTTTCCCTTTTACTCACAACTGCATCCTATTCGCCTGTTCTCCATCCCCCTCGTTGGTGTTTTCAGTGTGCCAAGTGGGATGTGTTCGCTTCTTTCTTAAATCTCCTTTTAGATCCTTTTAGCTTTTCTAGCATTGATGATATGGTTTCTTATTTTACGGACTTAGTGCTTACTGCCTCAGTGTAGTCCATCCCCCAGACTACTTGCTCTTTTGCATCCAAATGTGTCCTTTGGTAGTCCAGTGATTCTGCTAGAGCCCTTCGGGTCAAACAGGCTCGATGGAGGACTTACATCGGAGCATTAATACTCCGGGCCGTCTGATTTCCTTGCGTTTAAAAGGGAAAGTACCATTTTGCACAGGACAGTCAGAGCTGCCAGAAAGTTATATCTACGCCAATTCTTGACCTATGGAATTGTATTTGCAGACTTTGGGGCAAATACTCTCCTCTGCCAACCCCAGTACTTTGTTTCCGTGATGCATCTGTTGCAGATCCTGCTAAAGTAGCTGAAATTCTTGGATGCCCTTTTAGTGAGATTAGCAACGCATCCCATCTCTCCCAGGAGTTGCACCAATATACTGTAAGCAAGAGGCTGAACATACTCCTGTTTATTTTGCTTTGTCATCTGTCGAGGCATACTATGCTTAAGTTTGTATGTGCAAGCTGCTATCTGGGATCAGGTCTTGTGGTAACACTTGTTAGGGCCCTGATGGTGTCCATTACCAGATGATAAAGTACCTTCCTTGACTGGCGTTGTTCTTTCTCTTATCGCTTTATAACCAGATCTGGATAGATGATCTGTTCCCTACTGTCTGGTGGAGAGCATAATTGCTTCCCTTTTTAAAGCCTGATAGACTTGGTCTTTCTCCCCGGGATTGTAGACCAATTGCCCTTGGTTGCTTTGGTAAGCTCCTGGAAATTATGGTTAAAGCTCGTTTGGTGTGATATTTAGAATCTAAGAGTCTTCTTTCTGATTTCAAATATGGCTTTCGCAAGGGGTGCAGTATTCTGGATCCCTTGGTGAAGTTGGAGCTTTATATTCATCAGGCTTTTCATTACAAGCAGTCAGTTCTTGCAGTGCTTTTTGATCTTGAGAAAGCCTATGACACTATGTGGAGGTACAAAATTCCTCATACTCTAGCAAGTTTTAGGATAGACGGTGATTTGCGGGTCTTTCTGGGTAATTTTTTGAGAGATCGAACTTTTCAGTTGTGTGTTTGCATTAGTTTACTGGCCTCCGTTCCACAGATGGAACGCGTTCCACAGGGGTGTGTTCTGAGTACGACTATTTTTCCTCGTAGCGATCGACGGTATTGTCACTTCTCTCCCATCGGGGATTCATGCCTCCTTATATGTTAATGACTTTGCAGTTTATCTAGTTGATGCTGATGCTTCTCGTCTTCGTTGTCATATGCAGTCGGCAATAACTGCTGTATGCACTTGGGCAACTCCTTATGGGTTTCGTTTTTAGCCACCTAAATTTCGTGCCATGATGTTTTCTAGGCGGCGTAATATACCACTGTTGCCTCTTTGTCTTTATGACACCCTTGTTACCCACTACTTATACAAGTCTTTTGACTTTCGGTTGACCTGGTCTTCACATATTGCTATCCTAAAGACGTCTGCTATTCAGAGGTTTCAACTTCTACGAACCTTGAGTCATTTCACCTGAGGCTTTGATTGTTCTCTTCTCCCACGTTTACAGGTTACTGTGTTTCTCTCTGCTCTTGATTATGGTTGAACAGTTTATGCCTCTGCATCCCCTTCCATTCTTCACAGGTTGGATGCTTTGCATCACAACGGGCTTAATCTTGCTTTAGGAACATTCCGTTCCACTCCTGTCAAGAGCCTGTGTACTGAACCTGGATTGCCCTCTTTGTCGAATCATCATGGTGAACTGACCTTTCATTATTGTTATAGACTTTATGAAAATTCTTTGTCTCGTTTCATTCCTACATTCCTTCCGTCATTTCCACCCTTAACCCATGCATATCACCATTACCCTTTTTCTAATTGGGTAGTTAGTTTGTCTCACCCATTGTCTCTTCCTTCTCCTCAGGAATTTCCTACCCATCCTTATACATTCCCTCTGTGACTCGTCCCCCTCCCCCCCTCATATCTATTCATCTGCCACTAAATCCTCCACTTCCCCATACATTCTTCAATCCCTCTTCTTTAGTCATGTCTTGTCATTTGTCAGTTGCTTCCATCTTTTTTTTTTTTTTTTAATGTGTCAGACTCTGGGCATAGGCTTCACAGCCTGCTATCAAGGCCCAGTCGTCCTCCTACAATCTACATGTCACCACTTCGGCGCTTAACACCCACCGTCCATATTGAATACATGCTAGGGCTGTCTCATACAGGACTGGTGTATTGGTATTAGCGGGGTCATTTTTACGACATGTCGGCGGGTCTACTGGTAGATCAGTAAAGCCTGATTTAATGAAATTCAAATCCTTAAACTGTTCCCTGCACCAGCGAGGATTCGAACCTGGGTCCCACGGGACCGCAAGCCAACTCTCTACCGATCGAGCTCATCTATACAGATGGCTCAAAATCCTCCGCTGGCATTAGTGTTGCTGTTTTATTTCCCGAAGGTCATGGCAGTCACGTCTCCTTGATGCCATCAGTGTCTTCACTGTAGAATTGTATGCTCTTTTGGTTGCTGTACAATATATTTTTTCTTCGATCTAATCTTTATTTGTTTTCACGGACTCCCTTAGTGCCCTTTCTTTCCTAGGGACCATTTCCTTAGCCAACCCAATGGTTCTTGAAATCCAGGAGTGGTTGTACAGGATTACCATCAAAATGAAGCTAGTTACCTATTGCTGGGTCCCGAGTTACTGGAAGCAAGCCGGTTTGTTTTTGTGTGTGTGTCCGACTCTGGGCATAGGCTTCACAGACTGCTATCAAGGCCCAGCAGCCCTCCTACACACAATACACCTCTACATGTCACCACTTCGGCGCTCATACGGGACTGGTGTATTGGTATTAGCGGGGGTATTTCTACATGTCGGTGGGCCTTCTGGTAGATTAGTAAAGTCTGATTTAATGAAATTCACATCCTTAAACTGATTACTGCCCCAGCGGGGATTTGAACCTGGGTCCGTTAGGACTTCAGGCCACCTCTCTACCGATTGAGCCACCGCCTCCCCCTGTATGATATCCTCCAGCTGTTTCCCGTGAGAGACTTTTTTCTGTCTATCTGTGGTTTGCCTAACCATTGTTGGCAAATGAAGTGGTCTAATATCACTGATAATAAGCTGCCTTCTTTTAAGCCTACCTTTTATCCATGGTTCTTTCCCTCTCATCCAAACAGACGGTGGGAGACTGCATTAGCACGCTTGCATTTGGAACATACCCATGTTACACATGGTCCGGTGAGGCACCTCCTCCTTGCCTATTTTGTCATATTCTACTTACCATTGTGCATCTTCTAGCAGACTGCCCTTAATACCCTGTTGAACGTCGTCACGCTTTTCCTTTCTTTCACGATTTAGGCCACCCGACCACACTGACTGATCCCCTTGGTGAATCCTACCTCATTTTTGTTACCCGGCTTACGTCTTTTTATCACGTACTTGTATACTTCCTTCACTCTGTTTCTTTCCCTTTATAATACCGGTCAGACGTGATCATCTTACATGTTTTTTGCCTGAGTGCCGTTTTCTTTTCTTTTTTTTCTTGTTTTATGCATGGAAGAAGGAATCAAAGGCCAGGAGCCCGCAAACCATTCCTTCCTAGTTAAAAACAAAAACAATACAAAAGAGAGCCAGATCCAAGATCCGTTCATTACGAGATGCCTGGACACATTGCATTTGAAAGAATGGAGGTCATAGATTGATTGACTGATTGATAAAACGCATGGCACCGCAACAGTAAGGTCATATGGTGCCGTATAAGCAAAAATATAAGCAGTAAAAATATGAAAACATTGAAAAGCAAAACTCCATATTAAAAACTACACATCAAAGTAAAAACAATGCAATCATAACAGGTGAAGAAGTCCAGCCTCCTTCAGAAATAAAAAAACATCGTCTTCAGGGGTACCAGGCTCTCCCCCAAGCATCGAAGTGAGACAGTAATCACCACCCTTCCCTCGGTGCCTCAATAGCAGCCTCTGACTTAAGTCGCCCAAACTGGGACACTCAACCAGCAAATGATTGACAGTAAGGGGAACCAAACAGTGATCACAGAATGGCTGCATGCCTCCACACATGAGGAACCCATGTGTGAGCTTCGTATGTCCAATGCGAAGGCGAGCCAGAACAGCTCTAACTTACGAGGCATTGTAAAACAAACTCTCTGAGAGACGAACCTGGTGACATCCTTTAGCTTGCTGACAGGAATGCTATCCCACCGCAACTGCCAGCAAGCACGAACAGCAGACAATAGAGGAGCCCGTAAATCAGTAGCAGGTATAGGACAAGGAGCACGTACAGGTCGCAAAGCCTCGCCATACCTAGTGCATCTACCCTTTCATTACCTATGACACCAACAAGTGAGGGAACCTAGCAGAAATCCACTCTCTTCCCCTGACGACGAATGAGGAACAGCCTTTCCAAAATAGCTAAAACCATAGGTTGGGAAGAGTTAAAAGAGTCCATGGCCAAAAGCGCCCCTTAAGAGTCGCTATAAATAGTAAAATAATTGCCATGGTGAACATACACCAACTTCAGGGCTAAAATGATAGCTGATAACTCTGTATTAAAAACTGAGGCAGCCAAAGGAACACTACCTCCACGGCTAAAACTGGGAAACACCACTCCAAAACCAACACCAGAGGCGGATTTAGAACCATCAGTGTACACAGAGATCCACCATGACTAGAAGAATGTTCTAAAAATAACTGTAAAAGACACTGAGGAGCAACAGAATCCTCTGGGTCTGCAAAAAAACCTACAGAAAGTTACCTTGGGCAAAATCCATGGTGCAACCCTCGGTATCCGAACGGTATTGACAGGTATTGCCGACAAATTAAACTCCTTCATGAAATCCCGAACCATATATCCAAACGGACGAGGCATGCGAGGGTGTCTACTATAATATATAAAAACAGGACTGTTGCATCACACACTCACAGACAAGTGAGTCTGGTAGGCGACGAATCTGGAGCCAGCACATTGCTGCAACAGACTGATGCGGGAGATCGAAGGGAGGCACACCAGCTTCCACCATCGGAGATGACCAAAAAGCTCCAGTTGCAAGGCGAAGACCAGCATGATAGACAGCATCTAGATTTTTTAGTGTGGACTATTGCAGAGGAGTAGACCTCGCAGCCATATGCCAGCTTGGAGGTTCCAAAAACCTGTAACAGGTGCAAGAGTGTCCTCCGATCAGCACCCCAAGAGGTATGAGACAGAACTCTCAATAGATTGAGAGCCTTCATACATGATGCTTTAAGATTTACCAAGTGTGAAACTCAAGTCAAACGGCAGACAAACGTCTGGCCGAAGAATTTCGTCTCTGCCACACAACGGAGTCTCCTGCCACAAAGCTGGAGATCAGGGTCCGGGTGTACCCTTCTCATCCTACAAAAGTGCATAGCCACAAACTTAGAAGGGGAAAAACGAAAATCCTTGGAAACGACCCAGACAGAAATCTTCTCCAAGGCAAGTTGCATACGCTGCTCAATAGCAGACATGCAGGAGCCAGAAAACCATATAGCTAAGTCATCCACATAAAGGGATGAGGATACCCCAGCAGGCACGGTGTCAAGAATACCATTAACCCTTTTGCGCTCGGTAAGTTTTAATAAGTTTCGTGTTCTATGACACATCGCCTTTCTCCCCTGCCCCCTGCACCTGCTGCGCGCTCCAAAAAAGTGTATTCTCAGGTTATTTTACCACCCAGACATATTTATTTTGCCACAAAACCTACATATTCCTATTCGTCGATGTTTGTTCTACCTCATAACCCCCAAAAAAAAAAAAAACTATACGTACATTAGGGCGGTGTGAATAAACATTCGCGAACATTCATCTCAATTCCCAGCATCATAGCTAGAATGTTTACTAAAGTATCTTGACATGTTACACGATCATTTGAAAGAGAATCTTATTAGGTTTCGAATGCGATAGATGGCATTATGATACGAGGTGTGGTTTTCGAGTAATAAGCGAAAAAGTACAACCTTTTTCTGACAGAGAACAGAGTTTTTATTCGGGGAGCTCTAGCGAAAAACTTTTCTTGGCAGTGTTATGTTTTTATTTCATCATCTTATGCAGAATTTTATGGGCTTTTATTTAAGCCCTGAATGGTTCTACGCCTAATAGTTTTCGAGAAAAATGCAAAAAACTACGATGTACGCACGCCGTTTCATGACTATAGGGCTGTTTCCTGCCTCCCTTTAACCTACTACACTGTTTCACTATTTCCTTGCATACTAGGTAATACAGACTATATTGACATGATACACTGACACTCTTTTTATAGATGAATACTCATATTTGGTGAAGGGTAGAGGCAGTGTAGTTCTGGGGCCAGGGTTAGAAACAGTAGCAAAATGTTTGTTTGCTCAACGGCTGATAACTGCCACAAATGCTTCACAAACACCTAAATTACCTATTGCAAACACCATTTCTATTCACTATAGTGCCCCAAAACTCTACATAAGCACTATTGGTATAGTGAAATATGTTGTGCTGCCGTGATACGGGTAATAGAGTGGATTTATAGGGACAAGGGACTGCGCACCCCTCCCCCTCTGACAGCTAGTTTGGTACTGAACAACCTGTATGCATTGACACTGGTATCGGGACCCACAGTTGCCAAGTCAATACTTTTGACGAGAGCCAGGCAAGCTATGATGCCTCAAAAAATGACGCAAATCGACCGAAATTTTTTTTTTTTTGTTTTTTTTTTTTTTTTACCTTTATGACACTTTAGTCATCATCAGTGCATTTTCGCGGAAATACCCAAATGATGCCTAAGGCGTCATTGTGTGTGAAAGGGTTAATGACCACCGGAAACAGAGAAACACTTAGACACTCCCCTGTGGGACACCTTCCTCCTAGCATAGTGGTGCAGAGAGGGTAGAACCCACACGGACCTGAAACACATGTTCAGTCAAGAAGTCTCTAAGCAACATAGACAGGCGACCACGTAAACCAAAGGCATGAAGTTGTTGGAGGATGCCATGGGGCCAGTCAGTGTCATAAGTCTTCTCAAGGTCAAAGAACACAGCTACAAGATGTTGCTTAGAGGCAAAAGCTTCACAAATCGATGCCTCAGGCCACTCTGCGAAGGAGAAAGAAAGCAACCTTTCTCTAGAAACCACACAAGCCTGACATTGACCATCTTTTCGAATAGCTTGCACACGCATGATGTTAAAGTAATTGGGCGATAGTTGGAGACCTGGGAATGGTCTTTACA
>JAGKTI010025739.1:0-11066 GCA_018397915.1 Birgus latro
TAACAACTTTTTCACTTCCATGCTCACCTAGCTGTTACTTATCACTGCTTTCAACGAACCAGCAACCTTCCTTCCCTGCTGTACCCTTTCGAGCACTTCACCCTCCAGACTACCATCCTTACTCATCACACTGCCCAGGTACTTAAATTCACTCACATTCTCCATTTCCTTCCCATCCAGTCTCACTGTACACTCACTGGCTTCACTTCTCTCGAAGACCATCACTTTACTCTTCCCCACATTCACCTTTAGATTCCGTTTCTTACACACTCTCCCAAACTCATCAACCAAGCCTTGCAGCTCCCCTTCGTCTTCACTCAACAACACAGTATCATTTAGTATCAGTTATTCCACATATATCCACGATCGCACTGTCAAGCACCTGTACAATCTCTCTCTCTTTCACCTCATCATTCATACCCCTTACATTCCAGGTCGCAATCTTTTTCTCGTCCTTTGTCCGTTCCTTTGTCGTCAACTTTTGGTCAGTCCTGGTCCGAGGCTTCCTGTTTGTATTTTTAGTTACTTGATTTTACGGGGTGGGGCACTAACCCACCACCAACCCTTTTAGTCGCCTCTTACGACAAGCAGGGATACTGGGGGAAAATTCTTTAAAAACCCCCTACCCCCAGGGGTACAAAATAGCAAATTTCACAAATATACTCTAAATTAGCTGGGAAACACTCACCAGTCATTCTAAAATTTAGAAAACATTCCTGGCGATGACGAAATTCCGTTTCGGAAAAAAAAAAAAACAGTAAGAAGGGAAAATGAGATAATGCATCGGAGGAAATCGGTTCACGGGTAAAGAAGGCTGGCATTTTATGAGTTTTAGCCCTAAGTGTTTTGTTTCATTAGAGACTTGAAAAAAACTTTCAAATTCAGATATTTCTATATGTATAACTAGGTATTTAAAGCGTCATCTGGAGCTTCTTGATCAACCTTTAAAATATGGAATATTTCCCAGTATGACGGTTCCAGTGATATCATTATCTACATTTAACAAGATAAATTCACTCCGAAAGCAAATAAATCAATGAAAAAAATATGTACTGGAAATGAAATACAAGAACAAAGTAAATACATAGTCGTAGTGAGATATACGATTTATAAACATTATTTGGCTCCTCGTATAGGCAGTTTTATTATTCATGATTCGTCAAGAAAAATCATGTTGCATGAACGTCGCCAGGAACTTTTGTGCCTGTCGTGTTGAGATTAAATAGATTATTTACTTACGATTTGTCGATTCCTCTTTTTTTTTTTTAAATTCACCTTGTCTCCGACTTCAAGGATAAAAGAAGTGCAAATTGTTAAAAAGTTACGGCTGATAGCATTCGTTATGGGGTCATTCCATAATCTTTAATCTAAATATGGTTGTATAAGCATATTTCTCGGCGAAAAGCTAAATCTACATCTTCCACAATTGTACTCGAAATTGATTAGGAAACACCCCATATTGTCTGCAAAACTTAGAAGACACTTCTGAGTGTGAAAATTTCACATTTACGAAGCATAACAAGAAGTAGTCTGTCACGTACTGTGGTGGTACATTAGGTGTTTAAGAACAAATGATTGAAATTTTGTGAGGATCACCAATACAAGCTACAAACAATCGAATGAGGATTCTTTGTAACCTGCAGCAGAAAAACTTAAAAATTACGTCGAGCGTCGAGCAAAAAAAAAAAATGCACACTATGAAGGTTTGTGTTATTCCACAAGCCATATTTTCTTAAGTAAAATCTTTCAAACTGATACCTCGTGAGACGGAATATCTGTAAGCTTTTGATTTTCATCAAAATATTTATACAGAAAGGTACAATTACCATCGCCATACCGATATATACTGTATAATTAATTACAATTTATATCCTTGCTCGTCATCTTAGAAAACTAATACAGTAGTGCATGACGGTTACAAAAAATGAATGTAGAACGAAAACTAAATTAACGGTATTAATGTCATCTGAATATTGTTTGGATTTAAAAGTTAGGAATGGGGTTATTAATGTTTTTTTTTTTCATTTGTTGTGGTATCTTCAGTTTGAAATACTGGTCATGAGCTAATTTCAAAACATACGTTTCTGAGTAATTCAAAAGTTTCTCTAAAAAATGGAAAATTGAGAGCCAAAACACAAAATAGCAAATTTCACAAATGAACTCTAAATTAGCTGGGAAACACTACCCAATCTATCTAAAATGTGGAAATAATTTCTGAGGGTGATGAAAAGGAAAAAAAAATCAGTAACAAAGCAAAATGAGGTAATACGTCTAATGAGATCGATTGACGGGTCAAGAAGGCTGGCATTTCATGAGATTAAGCCCAAAGTGTATCGATTGATTAGAGACTGAAAACAACTTGGAAATTCAGATATTTCTAAAGGTATAACTAGGGATTTTAAGCGCCATATTGAGCTTCTTGATCAACTTTTAAAATATTGAACATTTCCCAGTATAACCGTTCCTGTGATATCATTATCTATATTTGCCAAGATAAAATCTCTTTGAATGCCAAAAAATCAATTTTAAAAAATTGTTTAAGTGTTGATAACGAGATAGACGAAAAAAGTAAATCCATAGTCGTACTGAGATATACTATTTGTAAACATTACTTGGCTTGTCGTATAAGCAGTTTTATTGTTCATGATTCGCCTGGAGAAATCTGGTTTCATGACAGTCGACAGGATCTGTTGTGCCTGTCGTGTTGAGATTAACTGGATTATTTTTTTCCGATGTGTCGAGTTTTTTTTCTTTTTTTAATTCACCTTAGCAGTGACCTCAAGGACAAAAAGTAGTGAAAATTGTGAACTAGTTACTGCTAATAGCATCCGTTTTTGGGGTCGTTCCATACCCTTTAATCTAATAATGGCTGTATAAGCGTATTTCTCGGCGAAAACGCTAAATATGCAACTTCCACAATTGTACTCGGATTTGACTGGGAAACACCCCATATTATCTCTAGAACTTAGAAGACGAGTCACAGGGTAAAAATGTCACATTTAGGAAGTATAAGAAGTACGAGTAGACCATGCAAAGAGAGCCTGCTCCTTAGGTGTTTATGAACAAAAAAGCTTGAATTATTGTGAGGATCACCGATACTAGCTACAAATTTCGAATAAGAACTCGTTTTCATCTACAGCAGAAGCACTTTAAAATTACAAGCCTCGTGACGGTAAAAAAAAATATATATATATATATAAAGGTTCGACAAACACCATAAGCAACATTTACTAAGGCAAAATCTCTAAAAATTTTGATATCTCGAGAGACGGAATTCTGGTGAGCTTTTGATTTTCACCTAAGTATTTATACAAGAAGGTACAATTACCTTCGTAATACCGAGACATATTGTTAATTACCAATTATAACTTTGTTCCCCATGTCGTAGTCATATACAGTAGTGCATGACAGCTACAAAAAATGAAAGGTGATTCGAAAATAAATGAACGGAATTAATTTCGTCTCAATATCATTTTAATTTTTACGTAAAAAATAGGGTCAAAAGTGATTTTTTTCAATTGTTGTAACTACAAATAATAAAAGTGGTCAAGAGCAATGGTCATAAATCCGATTATGAGTTTTCAACAATGAGTAACTTTAAAAAATGCATAATTGAGAGCCAAAATGTACTCCAAATTTGCTTGCAAACACTCTCTAATCAAACTAATTTTAGAAAACCATTCTGAAGGTGATGAAATTCCGCGTCGGAAAAACACACACACACACACACACACACACGGCAAAATTACGTAATATGTAGGATGAAATCGATTCACGGGTAAAGAAGACTGGCATTTCATGGGTTTAAGACCAAAGTGTTACGTTTGATTAGAGACGTGAAAACAACTTGGAAATTTAGATATATAACTGATATTATTTCTAAATGTATAACAATTGCTTTAAAGCGCTATCTGAAGCGTCTTGATCAACTTTTAGTATATGGATTATTTCCTGTGATATTATTATCTATATTTACCAATGTAAAATCACTACGATAGACAATAAATCATTGTAAAAAAAATGTTTGTTTATTATTTACCAGATATATATTATAAGAAAAAAGTAAATACATAGTCGTTCTGAGATATACGATTTGTACACATTACTTGGCTCCTCGTATAGGCAGTTTTATTGTTCATGATTCGTCTAGAAAAATCAGGTTGCATGAGCGTCGACAGGAACTGTTGTGCCCATCGTGTAGAGATTAACTGGATTATTTACTTCCGATTTGTCGATTCCTCTTTTATTTTTTTATTTTTTTCCTGTTTACCATAGCCGTGACATCAAGGACAAAAAGTAGTTCAAATTGTGAACTAGTTACGGTTGATAGCATCCGTTTTGAAGGTCGTTCCATACCCTTTAATCTAATGATGGTTGTATAAGCGTAGTTCTCGGCGAAAAAGCTAAATATGCAGCTTCCACAATTGTGCTCGGAATTGATTGGGAAACACCCCATATAATCTGCAGAACTTAGGAGACTCTTCTGAGGGTAAAAATGTCACATTAGGATACATAACAAGAAGTAGTCTGACACGTAAAGAGAGGTGGTACATTAGGTGTTTAAGAACAAATGCTTGAATTTTTGTGACGATCACAAATTCAAGCCAAAAACATCGAATGGGTGTTCTTTTTGACATGCAGCAGAAAGACTTAAAAATTACGTTAAGCGTCGGGAATACCAAAAAATATATATATATGCACAGTATTAAGGTTTGCATTATACCATAATCCAAATTTCCTTAGGTAAAATCTCTCAAAACTGTGATACCTCGAGCGACGGAATACTTGTGAGCTGTTCATTTTTACCTAAATAATTATACAAGAAGGTATAATTACCATCGCCATACCGAGATATATAATTAATTACCATTTATAACTTTGCTCTTTGCTCCTCATCTCCGTTGACATTTACAGTAGTGCATGACTGCTATATATAGAAATGAATGTTGAAGGAACTCTAAATGAACGGTAATATTGTCGTCGGATTATTGTTTGGATTTTAACGTTAGGAATAGGGTCATTAGTGATTTTTATCAATTTAAAAATGTCAAGAGCTAATGTCAAAACATCCACTTATGAGTAATTCAGAACTAACAGAGTTAATCTAAAAAAAAGCATAATTGAGAGCCAAAACACAAAATCGCAAATTTCACAAATGTACTCTAAATTAGCTGGGAAACACTTACTAATCTTTTAAAAAAATAGAAAATATTCCTGAGGATGACGAAATTCAGTTTCGGGGAAAAAAAATCAGTAATAAGGCAAAATGAGGTAATGCGTTGGAGGAAATCGATTTATGGGTAAAGAAGGTTGGCATTTCATGAGTTTTAGCCCAAAGTGTTTTGTTTGATTACAGACGTGAAAACAACTTTTAAGTTTAGAGATTAAACTGATATTATTTCTAAATGTATAACAAGGGTTTTAAAGCAGCATCTGGAGCGTCTTGATCAACTTATAAAATATGGAATATTTCCCAGAATGACGGTTCTTTTGATATCATTATCTATATTTACTAAGGTAAAATTACTTCAATAGGCAATAAATAAATTAAAAAAAATGTTTGTTTATTGATTCTCAGATATATATTGTAAGAAAAGATTAAATACATAGTCGTACTGAGATATAAGATTTATAAACATTACTTGGTTTCTTGTATGAGCAGTTTTACTGTTCATGATTCTTCTAGAGAAATCAGGCTGCATGAAAGTCGACAGGAACTGTTGCTCCTGTCGTGTCGAGATTAACTGGATTATTTATTTCCGATTTGTCTATACTTTTTTTTTTATTCAACTTATCCCCGACTTCAAGGACAAAAGAAGTGCAAATGGTGAACAAGTCATGGCTGATAGCATCCATTTTGGGGGTCGATCCATACTCTTTAATTTGAAGATGGTTGTATAAGCGTATTTCTCGGCGAGAACTCTTAATCTGCAGCTTCCTCAATTGAACTCAGAATTGATTGGGAAACAACCCATATTATCTCTAGAACTTAGAAGACACTTCTGAGGGTGAAAATGTCACATTTAGGAACCAAAACAATACGTAGTCTGACACGTTAAGAGATGTCATACATCAGATGTTTAAGAACAAATGCCTGATTTTTTGTGAGAATCACCGATACAAGGTAGAAACAATCGAATGAGGATTCTTTTTAATCTGCAGCAGAAACACTTGAAAATTACGACAAGCGTGGAGTCTAAAAAAAAAAATGCACACTGTGATTTTTTGTTTTATACCTTAAGACATATTTCCTTAGGTAAAATCTTTCAAAACTGATACCTCATGAGACGGAATATTTGTGAGCTTTTGATCGCCATCAAATTATTTATACAAGAAGGTACAATTACAATAGCCTTACCGAGATATATAATTTATTACCATTTATATCTTTGCTCGTCATCTTCGTAGACTTATACAGTAGAGACTGACGGATACAAAATATTAATGTTGAAAGAAAAATAAATAAACGATATTAATGTCGCCTGAATATTGTTTGGATTTTAAAATTTGGAATAGGGTCATTGGCAGTTTTGTTCATTTGTTGTGGTAACATCAATTTCAAAAACTGGTCATGAGCTTAGGTCAAAACTTTCACTTCTGAGTAATTCAAAAGTTACTCTAAAAAACGCACAATTGAGAGCCAAAACACAAAACTGCAAATTTGACAGATGTACTCTAAATTAGCTGGGAATCACTACCCAGTCTAACTTAAATGTGGAAATCAAACCTGAGGGTGATGAAATTACGTCTCTAAAAAAAAAAAAAAAAAAAAAAATCAGTAACAAAGCAAAATTAGGAAATACATCGGATGAATTCGATTCACGTTTAAAAAAGCCTGACATTTCATGAGATTAAGCCCAAAGTGTTTCGACTGACTACAGACCTGAAAACAACTTCGAAATTCAGATATACAGTATCTATATGTATACTAGAAATTTAAAGCGTCTTCTTGAGCTTCTTGATCAACTTTTAAAATATGGAATATTTCCCAGCATGACGGTTCCTGTGATATCATAATCTATATTTACCAAGATAAAATCTCTCCGAAAGGGAATAAATCAATTAATTCTTTTTTTTATGTATTGATACCGAGATATAAGAAAAAGTAAATACATAGTCGTACTGAGATATAAGCTTGATAAACATTACTTGGCTCCTCCTATAGGCAGTTTTATTGTTCATGATTCGCCTAGAATAATCTCGTTGAATGAGAGTCGACAGGAACTGTTGTGCCTGTCGTGCTGAGATTAAATGGATTATTTAATTCTGATTTGTCGATTCTTTTTTTTTTTTTTTAATTCACCTTAGCAGTGACTTCAAGCACAAAAAGTAATGGAAATTGTGAACTAGTTACGGCTGATAGCATCCGTTTTGGGGGTCGTTCCATACCCTTTAATCTAAAGATGGCTGTATATGCGTATTTATTGGCGAAAACTCTAATTCTGCAACTTTCACAATTGTACTCGGAATTGATAAGGAAATACCCAGTATTATCTCCAGAACTTAGAAGACGCGTCACAAGGTGAAAATCTCACATTTAGGAAACATAAGAAGTACGAGTAGACCGACACACAAAAAGAGCCTGCTCCTTAGGTGCTTATGAGCAAAAAGCTTAAATTTTTGTGTGGATCACCGATACTAGGTAAAAAATTCGAACAAATATTCATTTTTATCTGCAGCAGAAGCACTTTAAAATTACAAGCCACGCAACGGTAAAAAAAAAAAAAAAAAAATACCAACCTATGAAGGTTTGAGAAACACCATTAGCCACATTTCCTTAGGTAAAATCTCTCAAAACTATGATATCTCGAGAGACGGAATATTGGTTAGCTTTTGATTTTAACCTAAGTATTTATACAAGGTATAATTACCCTCACAATACCGAGATATAATGTTAATTACCAATTATAACATTGTTCCCCATGTCGTAGTCATATACAGTAGTGCATGACAGCTACAAAAAATGAAAGTTGATTGAAAAATAAATGAACTGTATAATGTCGCCAGAATATAGTTTGGATTTTTACGTTGGAAATTGGGTCAGTAGTATTATTTTGTTCAATTGTGGTGGTAATTACAAATAATAAAAGTGGTCAAGAGCTATTGTCAAAAATCCGATTATGAGTTTTTCAACACTGAGTTATTTTAAAAAACGCATAATTGAGAGCCAAACTGTACTCAAAATTTGCTTGGAAACACTCTCCAATCAAACTCACACGGAAAAAATTAGGTAATACGTAGGATGAAATCGATTGACGGGCAAAGAAGGCTAGCTTTTCATGAGTTTAAGACCAAAGTGTTTCGTTTGATTAAAGACGTGAAAAAAAAAAACTTAGAATTTTAGAGATGAAACTGATATTATTTCTAAATGTATGACAAGGGCTTTAAAGCTGCATCCGAAGCGTCTTGATCAGCTTATAAAATATTAAATATTTCCCAGTATGACGTTTCCTGTGATATCATTATCTATATTTACCAAGGAAAAATCACTCTGTTGGGCAATAAATCAATAAAAAAAAAGTTTGTTTATTGATTACCAGATATATATTATAAGAAATAAGTAAATAGTCGTACTGATATAAACGATTTATAAACATTACTTGGTTCCTCGTATTGGCAGTTTTATTGTTCATGATTCGTCTAGAAAAATCAGGTTGCATGAGCGTCGACAGGAACAGTTGTGCTTGTCGTGTTGAGACTGATTGGATTATTTACATCCAATTTTTCTATTCCTCTTTTTATTTTTAATCTTTTTTATTTACCATAGCCCGTGGCATCAAGGCCAAAAAGTAGAGCAAATTGGGTGTGCTAAGTCGATTCCGAACTTTCTTTACCCCTGCACAGTTGTTGACCTTGTACACGGGTTTTATTCGCCCGTGATGGAGTACAACTCTCATGTGTAGGGAGGCTCGCCACATGCAGCTCTTCTCAATAGGGTGGAGTCAAAGGCTTTTCGTCTCATTAACTCTCCTTCTCTTACTGATTCCCTTCAACCATTGTCTCTTCGCCGCAGTGTTGCATCTTTATCTCTCTTCTATCGTTACTTCAATGGTCACTGTTCCTCTGAACTGTCTGCTTGCATCCCTCCACCTCTGCGACGGGCACGTAGTACCCGTCTAGCAACAAACTCTCATCCCTTTTCTGTCCAACTCTCTAATGCAAGAGTTAACCGTTACTCCCAGTCTTTCATTTATGCAACTGGTCAACTCTGGAACTGTCTTCCTCTGTCTGTATTTCCTACTTCCTATGATCTCCAGTCTTTCAAACGCAGTGTGTCCAGGCATCTCGAATTGAACGGATCTTGAATTTGGCTCTCTTTTGTACTGTTTTTGCTTTTTCTTGGAAGGAACAGTATGCAGGCCCGTTGCCTTTGGTTCCTTCTTCCTTGCATAAAAAAAAAAAAAGTTACGGCTGATAGCATCCGTTTTGGGGGTCGTTCCATACCCTTTTATCTGATAATGGTTGTATAAGCGTATTTCTCGGCGGAGACGCTAAATATGCAACTTCCACAATTGTACTCGAAATTATTGGGAAATATCCCATATTATCTGCAAAACTTAGAAGACACTTCTGAGGGTGAAAATGTCACATTTTGGATACATAAAAAGAAGTAGTCTGATACGTAAAGAGAGGTTGAACATTATGTGTTTTAAGAACAAATGCTTGAATTTAAGTGAGGGTCACCGAAACAAGCTCAAAACATCGATTGAGTGTTCTTTTTAAGCTGCAGCAGAAACACTTAAAAATTATGTCAAGCGTCGGGCCTACAAAAAAAAAAAGCACTCTATGAAGGTTTATTTTATACCATAAGCCATATTTCCTTAGCTAAAATCTCTCAAAACTGTGATACCTCGAGCGACGGAACACATCTGAGCTTTTGATTTTAACATAAATATTTATACAAGATGGTATAATTACAATACCGAGATATATAATTAATTTCCATTTATAACTTTGCTCCTCATCTCATTAGACTTATAGTGCAGTGCATGGCTGCTAAAAAAAAAAAAAAAAGGAATGTTGATGGAACTCTGAATGAACGGTAATAATGTCGTCTGAATATTGTTTGGATTTTTACGTTAGAAATAGGGTCATTAGTGATTTTTATCATTTGTTGAGATAATTTCAATTTAAAAATGTCGTCAAGAGCTAAAGTCAAAACATCCACTTATGAGTAACCCAGAACTAATTGAGTTACTCTAAAAAAAAAACGCATAATAGAGAGCCAAAACACAGAATAGCAAATTTCTCAAATGTACTCTAAATTAGCAGGGAAACACTCACCAATGTTTCTAAAACTTAGAAAACATTCCTGGCGATGACGAAATTCAGTTTCGGAAAAAAAAAAAAAAGAGTAACAAGGCAAAATGAAGTAATACGTCGGAGGAAATCGATTCACTGATAAAGAAGGTTGGTATATCAAGAGTTTTAGACCAAAGTGTTTTGTTTGATTAGAGACGTGGAAACAACTTGGAAATTTAGAGATTAAACTGATATAATTTCTAAATGTATAACAATGGCTTTAAAGCAGCATCTTGAGCGTCTTGATCAAAATAAAAAATATGGAATATTTCCCAGTATGACTATTCCTGTGATATCATTATCCATATTTACCAAGGTAAAATCACTCCGATAAACAATAAATCAATTAAAAAAATTTTTTGTTTATTGATTGTCAGATATATATTATAAGAAAAGAGTAAATACATAGTCGTACTGAGATATACGATTTATAAACATTACTTGGCTCCTTGTATAGGCAGTTTTACTGATCATGATTCTTCTAGAAAACTCAGGATGCATGAAAGTCGACAGGAACTGTTGTGCCTGTCGTGTTGAGGTTAACTGGATTATTTACTTCCGATTTGTCGATTCTTCTTCTTCTTCTTCTTCTTCTTCTTCTTCTTCTTCTTCTTCTTCTTTTTCTTCTTCTTTTTTTATTCACCTTATACCCGACTTCAAGGACAATCGAAGTGCAAATTGTGAACAAGTTACTGCTGATAGCATCTTTAATCTGAAGTTGCTTCTATAAGCGTATTTCTCGGCGAAAACACTAAATCTGCAAC
>JAGKTI010025740.1:0-13859 GCA_018397915.1 Birgus latro
GTTACTGTCACACTGAAAAGGTCAGCAAAGGGGGATGGTTAGGTAGCTAGTGAAACAGGAGCACCAGCTCTCCCTATCACCAGCATTCCCATTCCCCTCGGGGGTACTACCCTGTTCGGCCCATGCTACAGCCTCCTCCTAGGAAAAGTATATGTTAGGATACTTATTGACAGAGTTAGGGAAATTACTGAGGAATTAGTTGGAGAAGAACAAGGAGGTTTTAGGAAGGGAAGAGGTTGTGTAGACCAGATATTCATTCTTAGATCCGTAGTGGAAAAGTTTCTAGAGAAGGGCAAGAAGTTGTATGCAGCCTTCATGGATCTGGAGAAAGCATATGACAGGGTGGATAGACAAGGTTTGTGAAAGGTACTGAGAATATATGGAGTGGATGGGAAGTTGTTGAAGGCAGTGAAGAGTATGTATGAGGGTGCTAAGGCTGCAGTGTGTGTGGATGGCAAACTGAGTGAATCTTTCCATTTGAAGGTTGGATTGAAACAAGGATGTGTCATGTCTCCATGGTTGTTCAATCTGTATATGGATGGGGTTATAAAAGAGATACAAGGTCGGGCAGTGGATGTTGGAGCGGCCCTAGTGAGAAAGGGCAGTGTTTGGAAACTCCCTGTACTGTTGTTTGCAGATGATACTCTGTTGTTGAGCGAAGACGAAGGGGAGCTGCAAGGCTTGGTAGATGAGTTTGGGAGAGTATGTAAGAAACAGAATCTAAAGGTGAATGTGGGGAAGAGTAAAGTGATGGTCTTCGAGGGAAGTGATGCCAGTGAGTGTACAGTGAGATTGGATGGGAAGGATATGGAGAATGTGAGTGAATTTAAGTACTTGGGCAGTGTGATGAGTAAGGATGGTAGTCTGGAGGGTGAAGTGCTTGAAAGGGTGTAGCAGGGAACGAAGGTTGCTGGTTCATTGAAAGCAGTGATAAGAAACCGGGAGGTGAGCATGGAAGTGAAAAAGTTGTTACATGACAGTATTGTGATACCAACTCTGACATATGGAAGTGAAGCTTGGACCCTGTTGGAAGGACAGAAGTCAAGAGTGAGAGCAGTGGAAATGAGTTATTTGAGAGGAGCATGTGGAGTCACATGGAGAGACAGACTAACAAATGAGGAAGTGAAGGAGCGTTGTGATGTGGTTGTGGACGTGATAGGAAGCATTAGGAGAAACACGTTAAGGTGGTTTGGGCATATGAAGAGGATGAAGAGTGAAAGACTGACGAGGAGAGTGTATGTGAGTGAGGTGGAGGGGGCAAGAGGGAGGGGAAGGCCGAGGATGAGATGGAGGGATGGAGTGGAGAGGTACATGAGAGAGGGGAGTGTGAGTTGGGAGCAGGGTAGTGAAATGGCAGGGGACAGAGTGACATGGAGGCGATTTGTTTGTGGCCACCCCGTGCGGGATTAAAGCGTCTGGCAATAGATAAATAGAGATAGAAATATGGTGTTGGTGTTGATGAAATAAGGTTAGGATCATCCATCCATCAGCCAATCCTACGTTGCCCTATGAGGAGCATAGGAACCCGAGCCTAGGCAAGTTGGTCCTGACATTTAATATGAGAGTGACCAGCCTCACTCATCCCTGAGTGGCATAACATGAGCAATAAACCCCAACCACTCACCGGCTCAATCCGACTGGAGCGCCATAATTACCCACAGAACCACCAGGCTCCATAATTTGGTTATATGGGTACCACCCAGCATAGTAAATGGTTTCCTGGTGTACAGGAAACCGTTTTGCTTGTCCCTCAGTGCAGAGTCACCCATAGGCAGAAGGAAGAGGAAAGAATGGAGGAAAGAAAGATAGAAGAGGGAGTGTAAAGTCACCCTAGGCAGAAGGACGAGGAAAGAATGAATTAAAGAAAGAAAGAAAAGGAAGGAAGGAAAGAGGAGAGGATAGGACAGACACCCGAGAGCAGCACTACGTCGAGTGAATGGATGGTGAGCGCCCCCACCTACCACAGTTAGCATTATCAGTGTGCTGAAATGAGGTTATGATAAAATACTGTAACCTGGTAGAGCTGGGATGTTGATGGTGGTTGTGTAATAAGGATAGGATGATGATGATGGTAATGACTTTAATACATTATATCCCTCATAATAAGGATTGAGTCATTTGCTGGGCTGTCAAGCAACCAGTGGGAGTCATCACCGCGTCACCAGACCCGACGCCTCAGTGTATCCCGTTCCACGGACACCCTCAACCTGCCCGCCCCACCAGCATCTGTCTCAGGGTCACACTTCAGCCCCACAGAGGAACATGCCACAGACCTTCCATTCTCACTCAAGTATGTCACTGTTATTACTGTATAGGGATAAATCATAAAGCTTATTAGATAATGTTTCAAAGCTTTCACTCTCAGTATAGCAGTACTGCTACAAGAAAAAAGTACAGTAGTACATACCACTACATTATTTTTTGGATGTGTAATACTGGTTCTTATTTTCTTAACTGATTTATGGTGGCTAAGTGGTTTAAGTAAACCACCAATATAAGTGACTCTTTTGTGCCCCACATTCTGTTTTTTGAATCAGATCTCATAGATAGCTGGAGTTTTTTTTTTTTTTTTTTTTTAACAATGAATGCTAGCAGGGATATAGCCTAGTTCCTGGGGTTGGAATAACAAAACAACAACAACAACAAACTAAACTAAAGTAGCCTCACCCCAGACCCATACATTTCAGTAGGAATACAGTATTGTGGCAGTAATTGTAACAGGCATAAAATTGCCATCACTCCGTCATGAATGTTGAGTTGGCATGAGCATTTAATATTAAAAGGTGATGATATTCTTGAAGAAGTACTATGAAAAGGCTGTAGAGCTTTAGTGTTTCCTTATTCTACCATTGAGCTACAGGAAAAAAGCTACAAAATTACAAAAATCTCCACTTAGTTAAAATGAACAACTTTTTTGTTGCTGAAATATAAAGGTTTCCAGCTTTGATGTGTCACACTTGTATAGGTTTATTGTACTAAAGAATAGATCAGTATAAGCTGCAACCTACTATATCGATATTTTCCTTGGTTTAGCCAACTGATGTGGGAACAGTTTTATGGCTCATTACATTAGACATAGTACTGATAGTTCTCACTTTTTATGCTTTTTATTTCATTGTTTGTGGATCTGCTTCACCCGATGTTTTAGATAGGAATCGAGATTGAGATAACAATTATTTAGGGAAAAATGGGAGGGGGGGTGTGGACAGTGAAAGTAAATGTTTCGAGTAAGGTGTGCAAAGTTTGGATATGTGAAGTAAGCGTTTATTGTCCTTTACAGTATTAAAGAATATTTACTAGAAATCGTAAAGCATATCAGTGTAAGTAAAATATTTGTTCTTTCTTTGTGGTGTGCAGCCTTGATATCATCCTGGAGACCCCTGTGGTTGTTCTTCCTGAGTCCCTCAACTGTCCAGATGTTCTGGTGGCGCACCTGGGGCAAATATCAATATCCAACGCCTTCCCTGCACCACACCAACGCCCTACTGAACCACTCTCTGCCTTCCCACCCAGCAAGTTAGTACACTGATTTGTTTGTATAACAGTAGTGAAGTTATTGGTAGGTGGTGGTGACCATCATCCACTCACATGATGTAGAGCCACCCACTTTTTCCTTCACCCTTATCATTCATTTTCTGTGTCTGTCCTCCTCTCTTCCTTTTTCTCCCATTCTTCCTGTCACATTTTACCCATCCATCATCCAACCCTACGTTGCCCCATGAGGAGCGTAGGAGCCCGGGGCTTCTCTTTTTACATTTTAGGTGGCCCTACAGTAAGTGATAAGCCTAATGGTTTTCTGTAACCCAGGAAGCAATTTACAACATCGACGGTAACCACATAACCAAATAATGGGGTGAAGAATGATGAAGGAAGGGTAGTGGTGAACAGTGGGGATATTAAAGATGCATGGAGAGAGCATTATAGCCAGTTGTTGAATGAGGAGTTTGATTGGGATCGGGAAGGTTTGGAGCCAGCTGATCCAGTGTTTGGCCCTTGGCCTTTGATTGATGCTGCTACTGTGAGTGAGGCAATAGGCAGTATGCGGGTGGGGAAGGCGGCAGGTGTGTCTGGGTTGGCTGCCGAAATGTTGAAGGCCTCAGGAGATACTGGGGTGAGGTTAGTCACTGACCTGATAAATATGATTATATATGAGTGTGTTGTCCCATATGATTGGCTGAAGAGTGTAATTGTAAATGTGTACAAAGGGAAGGGTGATGCCCTGGAAAGGGGAAATTACTGAGGTATAAAGCTCTTAGATCTGATAATGAAAGTAATGGAGAGAGTTCTAGAAGGTATGATTAGAGAAAGAGTGAATATCGATGAGATGCAATTTGGGTTTATGCCAGACAGGGGGACCACTGATGCCATATTCATTGTTTGACAGCTTCAGGAAAATTATATTGGAAAGAAAAGGGAATTGTATTTTGTTTCTGCTGATTTGGAAAAGGCCTTTGACAGAGTCCCTAGAGAGGTAGTGAAGTGGTCAATGAGAAAGCTAGGGTTGGAAGAGTGGCTGGTTAGGATGGTTATGGCCATGTACGTGGGTGCTCGCACCCAGGTAAGAGTGAATGGAGTTTTGAGTGATGAGTTTTCCGTGAATGTTGGTGTGCATCAGGGATCAGTTTTGAGTCCTTTGTTGTTTATCATGGTGCTTGAAGCCCTCTCACGTGACTTCAGAGATGGACTCCCATGGGAGATGTTGTTTGCTGATGATATGGTGTTGATTGCAGAGAATGAAAAGAAGGGGGAGGAAAGATTTAAGAAGTGGAGAGATGGTATGGGGCACAACGGCTTAAGGGTAAATGCGGATAAAACAAGTGATGATATCTAGGGTTGGTGGCAGTACAATCAGAGGAGAGGGAGAGTGGCCATGTGCAGTTTGCCACAAAGGTGTGGGAAGTAATTCCATCTTTTGCAGTGTTTGTGATAAATGGGTGCACAAGAGATGTAGTGGTATTAGAGGTAGACTGTGAGATAATGCTGATTTCATGTGTGCAGCGTGTCGGGGAGAGCAGGTGGAGAGTGTTAGGCGTGAAAGGGTTGAACTTGCAGGTGAGTCTCTTGAGTGTGTGGAGGAGTTTTGTTATTTGGAAGACATGTTATGTGCCGGAGGTGGGGCTGGTGTTAGCTTGGTTGCTAGGGTGAGAAGTGGTTAGAAGAAGTTCAGGGAGCTGTTGCCTCTCCTGACATTGAGAGGACTCTCCTTACGTGCTAAGGGGTCTTTGTATGCAGCATGTGTTAGGAGTGTGATGCTGTATGGTAGTGAGACCTGGGCAGTAAAGGAAGAGGATATTCGCAGGTTTAAACGTACAGAAATGACAATGATTAGGTGGATGTGCAGTGCGTCCTTGCGTGCAAGGCCTGGGGGGGCTGGGTTTACGATGGAAGAGTTGAGAGGTAGACTGGGACTGGAGTGTATTGGTGTTGTGATGAGGAGAGGTAGGCTGATGTGGTTTGGACATGTGGAGAGGATGGGGGATGATATTTGGGTACAGAGGGTGAGAAGTGTTAATATTGGGGGAGGGGTTGGGAGTGGTAGACCAAGAAAGACATGGGATGAGGTTATTAAGTATGACTTAAGGGTTAAGGGACTGAACAGGGAGGCTGCCAGATCTCGAGCAGCATGGAGAGCTGCCATTAGGTGACCAAGGCCGACGCATGCAAGCATGTTGGAGCCTTCAAAAACGGAACGAAATGAAACGAATATGAAGCCTACAATGGTGTCCCTGTTAACTGGATCAAGAGATGCAAATACGGTGTCCAACCTTCACACACTTCCATGTACCTCGCTGTGGTGAGGCACTGTCTGCCACAAGGAAACAGTGATTCACTGGTCAGCATGGCCTTACAGGGGCAGGTGCTTGCCTGTGTTTTATAGGTCAGCTCAGTTAGATTTTCCTGGGCTACTCAACAGCAGCAACGACAGTAGTGAAAAGAGATGGATGGTAGTTCAGTGTCTTGTCTGTGTGAGTAGTGAAGGTTTGCAGCCTGTTATTGCAGTGGCTAGTTTGTATAAGGGCAGTGACGATTGTTAGTCTGTTAGTTTAGTGGTGTGTTTGTGTAAGAGTAGTGAAGATTGACAGTTTTTCTTGCAGTGGCTGGTTTGTATAAGAGCAGTGAAGATTGTTGTTTGTTAGTTTAATGGCTGGTTTGTATAAAAGCAGTGAAGAAGCTTGACAGTTGTTGATGCAGTGGCCTGTTTGTATACGAATAGTGAAGATTGATAGTCATTAGTGCAATAGTTGGTTTGTTGGAAAGTGAAGATTATCTCTGTTTTATATATTTCTGTACTTAGCAAACACTGCTTGTTTAAGATTAATTGCATAGATCTGTTTAAGCATGAAAGTGCTGATAGTTTAAATCCTATGCTGTTCTTTATTCTGCATTCAATTGCTGTGGTCAGAATTATTTATCTAACTTCATCCATAATCTAGGAGCTTATGCCATACTTAATGTTCTGTCTCATTAAAGTAACATTATTTGTGTTTTCATTATAAATATTTGTGAGAACTGCTAGTGTAAGATGATCTGAGATGCAGGAAATGGAGTTGAACATTTTAGTTTGTCAGAAGAGTGGTTGAAGTATGATATGTTATTGTCAGTTTTATAGTTTGTATTAACCCTCCTTGTTACCATGTGGGCCACTGAATGTAAACAAAGTGTTCCACCTGCAAACTGGGCGGGTCTTGCTCATTCAGGAGGGTGGTTGCAGCATTGTAAATACAGTCAGACCCCTACTTACGAAAGTTCAACTTACAAAAAATCCATCCATCCATCCAACCGTCATCTAATCCTATGTCGCCCCATAGAGGAGCGTAGGTACGAAAAAACGTGTGTGTGTGTGTTTGTGTGTGTGTGTGGTGGCTCAGTCATAGCAAGGAAGGATGGGGTCAGGCGAAGATACTGACAAGGAGGTGAGGTGATAATTGCAGTTCAGGGAAAGGTAGGGGATAAGTGGAGGAGTGGAAAAATAATGGACTTTAACCTGGGTGGGGAGGGAAAGAGAGAGAGAGAGAGAGGATAGCACAGAAGTAGGTATGGAGTAGAAATGTGATGCGGTAGAGGGAAAGAATTTTGTGACCTCAGTAATTATGAGATTAGGGTTGGGTTGGAGAGAGAGAGAGAGAGGATAGCACAGAAGTAGGTATGGAGCAGAAAGGTGATGGGGTAGAGGGAAAGAATTTTATGACCTCAGTAATTATGGGATTTGGGTTGTGTTGGAGAGAGAGAGAGAGAGAGAGAGAGGGGGGTGGAGCACAGAAGTAGGTATGGTGTAGAAAGGCATGGGGTAGAGAGAAAGAACCTTGTATCTCTAGTAATTATGGGATTTGGACTAGGTTGGAGAGGAGAGAGAGAGGATAGTACAGAAGTAGTTATGGAATATAAAGGAGACATGGTAGAGGAAAAGAACTTTGTGACCTCAGTAGTTATGGGAATAGGGTAGGGTTGGAGAGGAGAGAGAGAGAGAGAGATGGACTTAAGAGAAAAAACAGCATACGAAAGACCTTTAAGAACAATTATTTTCGTAAGTTGGAGACTGCCTTATTGCTATTTTTTTTTTTTTTCCCCACACTGTCATACTTAAATTTTATATATAGGGTCACATAACCCTCATTGAAGGAAAATAATTGACCTTTGGTCCAAATACCTGCAATGATTCTTTTTCATTGGTGTTAAACATATTATCACAGTACAGTAAAACCTCAATATAACGGACTTCAATAGACCGGAATTCGCTTTTATCGGACTCGAGGAGCTACCGGACTAAATTCTTGTATATCAGAAAAAGTCCGATAAAGCCAGAAGCAGTCCGGACTGCCTGACCACTTCAGCTATGTTCACCACAGTAAGGTAAATAAAAGACATGTTTATCAGTGTACAGTACATCTATCTATCTATCTATTGCCAGACGCCATAATCCCGTAAGGGGTGGCCATTTGACTCTTTGAGTTATTTGTTTTACAGGGAGGGGCACTAACCCTCCACCAACCCACTTGTTGACACGTAGGGAGCACGTATGGTTTGGTTATATGGTTACCACCCAGCGTTGTAAATGGTTTCTTGGTTTACAGGAAACCATTTGGCTTGTCACTCAATGTAAAGCCACCTGTAAAGGGAAGAAAAGCAATAAGAAGTGACAGGAAAGATGGGAGAAATAGGAAGAGAGGAGGGAAGGCTCAAAAAGAGAATGATAAAGGCTAAGGAAGAATATTATTATTATATATATTATACCATTTGATTAATGTAATGAAGTTATAACACAGTATAATACCACAATGGTAGTCAAAACAGTTTAAAAACCATTCATGTGATCCAAACTAATGTCTGATATATCGGAAAATGTCTGGATTAGCAGGGGGATGTCCAGATGTCGCTTTTATCGGAATTTCTCATTTTTCGGAATGGTTTGGGCCCCAATTAGTCCGTTATGGTGAGGTCTTACTGTATATAAATTCACTTTTAAAAATTTTTGAAAAGTGAACACTGATGTATATTTTTCATATGTGTTAATATTGGGGGAGGGGTTGGGAGGGGTAGACCGAGAAAGACATGGGACGAGGTCATTAAGTGTGACTTAAGGGTTAAGGGATTGAACAGGGAGGCTGCCAGGGATCGAGCAGCGTGGAGAGCCGCCATTAGGTGACCAAGGCCGACACATGCAAGCATGTTGGAGCCTTCAAAAACAAACGAACGAACAATATAGGCATCTGTGTTGACATCAAGCAAATGGATCTTAGTGTAGAGTGAAGTCCTCTGTGAAAGCACAGGGGCAGGAAGACTGTGACCCACTCGTAGTGTATCTGAACTCCCATCACTGTTGCGAGGGGACTCATCGCTGTATTTTTCTAAGGGTCTTAATTACTGTCATCCTCATCAGTAAACACATCATATAAATATATAAATATATATCAGATTCATCCCCTGATGACTGTTTCCAGCTTACTAGGCATATATTCCCTGTCACTACCAGATGGGGCGGAGGAACCTAGGAGGCCCTGTCTCAAACTCATACAACCTTTCCATACACATTCATGAGCCTAGTTCAGTGGCTGTTATACAGCGCTGTACTCTGTCCACTTTAATTTGGCCTAAGCACATCATCTGTCCAGCTTGAATGCAGATTATTACTGGAATATACTAATCACAAAGAAGTGAGGTGGAAAAGATGTAGAGCTGTAGTATTGTGTTAATCTGCCAGTGATATGCAACAAGAGTTTAACCATAGAATAAAATATTGCTCACAAAGGTTTGTTAAGGAGAGGATTGAGAGCCATAGTATTTTCTTATTCTGCCACTGAGCTTCAGGAAGGAGTCCAAAGGGTGGAAATTTCCTCATTGAACTGTAGTTACATTTTTTGATTGTTTCTCATTAACTTTGTCAGGGTGGCAGAGTACCATGTGGCAGTGAGGGATGTCAGTCTGTTCTCTCTCAACGTGGAGGAACGCCTCAAAAGTAGGGACTCCAGTTTCCAGTGGTTTCAGTAAGTTATTTGCCTTGTATCAACTTATTAGTATTAGTGTCATGTTGTCTTCCCTCAGTTTTGGTTGAGGGAAAGCTACATGAGAACCTACCATATCTAGATGCAAGTTTAGGTTTCAAGTTACATATATACTGCAATTCCATTTAGTACAGTTCTTAGATTATTGATAATTTTAGGGATATGCTATTCCTAAAACCCGTTTTATATGAGCTCTTATCCTTAGTTCATAATATACTCTGTAAGTAGTGTAATAGTGACTTTAGTGTTAGTCAGTTTATCTACACACAGTAAAAAAAGTATCACACAGGAGGGGTACGATGATATCTGCAATGATCAGTATAGCTTGTGTGGTACTTGGAAAACTAATTGATTGTCATCTGAATATGCATCCATTAACAATATCAACAATAAATTGTCATATGAAACCAATCTCTAACATACTTATGTAAGCATGTTTGACAGCAAGGGGAAAAAATCATCAAACATTTCTAGAGTCCATTGTCTGTGGCATCAACTGTTTCTGGCCAAATGTGCACTGATACTTTTTTTATTGTGTGTACTTTATTATGCTTCATACCAAAGAATGTTAGTTCCATAGTTGTTAAAAGAAAAATTTGGAAACATTTACAGTATTATACACATGTGTAGAGTAAATAATAATAGTGCATACCATATGTAATATTAGTTGAAGTAAGAACAGTTAGTAGTATCATCTTCATACAACATCATCTATTTTCTCTTTATAGCGACCAGTTCATGATTATAGCGTGAGTAAACTGATACAGTATGTTTTTGTTTACTACCTCTGCTTCACCTTGGCTTGCACCAAGCATTTGTTTTGTCTGTTATACTGTACAGCACTGTAAAAACTTAGATTCAGTAGCTCCAGTTTATAACCTAACACTTTGAGTTCATTGTTTTTTTATTTTTTATTATGCAGTAAACTTGCTGCACCATTAATAATTTTGTTCAACTGAGGAGAAACCACATACAGTGACAGTATGCGACACTGGTTCAACCATAGCGCCCTTTGTGTCCGTCAAAGTGGTAAGTGGCTCGGTGAACTCTTCCCAAAGTTTTTACAACTCGGGCGGGAGGCGAACCCGCATCCACCAGCGTGCGAGATGCACACTCTACCACTGTACCACAGAGGCTCGTCTAACTTTTCCACAGAAATTGAATTGTGCAAATGATACCATAAAACCCCCTGTTATAAGGATAATTGGTAGGGTGAAATCCAAAAATTTTCCCAGAGTTCCCCCTCTCGAAAATCTTTTACCCCTCCCCAGATCATACTTAATATTACAGTGGAATCTCCTAAATCGCACCTTTATGAGACTGAATACACATCACAGTTTGCGAATTCTGCGAGGTAGGAATAACTAATCTCATGGAGAAATTACTTATGGGTCTTTCATCTTGTGGAAGTTGCCCCCCCTCACCTCCAAACATACATCAGACTGGTCACCAGCGAACACTAACTACCTGGAAAAGAAAGTATTAAAGCATATTTAATGGGAATGAACAATATTGTAAGATTCTTACTTAACTGTGACCAACAACATTGCTTGAATGGACGGGGGAGGGGGGGAGGGGTTCCGAGGCTTGAGGCAGACTACGATCTCCCAGCATGAGATGAGTGTGCTGCTGCCTCATGCTACTACCTCTGTGATGCATCCTCTTTATCAGCCTCCCTCAGGAACCCCTCAAAGTCCAGTGTGGAGGCAACAGAAGCAGTGCTGTCATCACCCTCAGCTGCCTTCGTGTCGTCGTAAGAGTCATCGATTCATTGAGCTTAATTCATTACCAAACGAGCATGGCCTTTCAGTATTTTTTATTGAAATGAGTTTTTCTCAGGTTACAATTCCTGGATTACCACAGATACTGCACATTTTTATAAACTTACCTCTGCGTGATACACAGACACATCCAGTCGGAGCAGTGGTTGGTAAACAATGCAGCCATTGGAGAGATCGTTGGTAAACACTGCTAATGGTGACTTGCCTCCTTCATTGAATACCCCAAAACATTTTCTTTTTTTCCGCTCACTTCTTGCAGTCACAATTTGACAGTTAACTAGCTGTCTTGCATATGTACCAAAATTACTTAACTCGAGATCATGAATTGGAATGAAATGGATCTGGACAGCTTGTGGAATGCATAAAGGACTGCATAGTTAGGAATGCTAAAGCAGTGTGTGGTGTGGCAAGAGTAACAACAAAGAAGAAAGGTTCAGCATGGTGGGATGATGAGGTTAAGAAAGCAGTGGAGGAAAAGAAGAAGCAGGTAGAGTGGATAAAGCACAGGGGTTCAGTTGAAATAAGAAATGAATATATTGAGATCAAGAAGCACGTAAAGTGATTAGTGAAGAGGAAAAAGGAAGACGTAAATGATGATCCAGGGAAAAAAATTAATGCAAATTACACTGGAAAGGGATGTGGAAATGTAAAAGTGACACTGGAAAGAAATGTGAAAGTGTGAAAGATGTAAGTGGTAGAGTATTAATCCATGAGGATAAAGTAAGGACCAGATGGAAAGAATATTTTGAAGGTCTGATGAATGGGAGTGGAGAGAGGAAAGCAACTGTTAACATGCTTGGTTTGGGGGATGTACAAAGAAGGAATGCAGTGCCAGGAAATGTGACACTCGCAGAGGTGATGAATGCTGTGATACAGCTGAAAAAAGGGAAAGCAGCTGGGGTTGATGTGGTGTATGCAGAGATAATTAAGTGTAGTGGAGAGAGTGGAATGAAGTGCTTGTTGGAGATATGTAAGCATGGATGAGTGAAACTGTGCCAGTAGAGTGGAAAAAGGCAGTGATTGTACCCCTGTACAAAAATAAAGGTGAGCTAATTGAATGCAGGAATTATCGTGGCATACGTTTATTGAGTGTGGTAGAGAAGGTATATGGAAGAATTATTATAGAGAAAGTGAGAAAGATATCAGAAGTCCTAGTGAATGAAGAACAGGGTGGCTTTACGAGTGGCAGAGGATGTGTGGATCAAATATTTGCAGTAAGACGGATAGTGGAGAAGGTGTGTGAAAAGGACTATAAGGTGTTTATGGCATTTATGGATCTGGAAAAAGCATACGACAAAGTAGACAGAGAAGGATTGTGGAAGATTTTGCACATGTATTGTGTACATGGTAAGCTGCTTGGTGCCATCAAGAGTTTTTACGATGGTAAGGAGGCATGTGTAAGAGTAAATGGGCATCTAAGTGATTGGTTCATGATCAGTGTAGGCATGTGACAAGGTTGAGTGATGTTCCCATGGTTGTTCAATATATTTATGGATAGGATGATGAGAGAAGTAAAAACACGAGTAATGGAGAGTGGGATGGCGTTGGCAATGGATGGAATATCTCAAATTTGTTGTATGCTGATGATGCAGTGCTGCTTGCAATACTGGACAAAAGCTTGATAGACTAGTTCATAGTTTTGTAGATGTCTGTGAGCGTCGTGCCTTGAGATTAAATGTAGATAAGAGTAAATTTAGTGATGGTTATTGAGAGAAGCTGACTCCTACTATGATGTTACAATGAATGGAGAGAGACTGGAATTGGTGAGAGTTCAAATACCTGGGTACATTGATAGAAAAGAGAGGAAAATGTGCTAAGAAAGTACAGTGACAGAAGGAAGGAAGGTAGTTAGTGCCATGAAGGTCCTTATAAAAAACCAGGAACTTGAGTGTTGCAGCTGCACGAGGCTTACATAAAGGAGTGTTAGTGTCAACTTTAACATACGGATGTGAGAGTATGGTGTGTCATGAAAATGAATACTCAGGAGTAAGGGCAGTGGAGACAGGACTCCTGAGGAATGTATGTGGAGTACAGAGAGTGGATAGGATACAGAATAATGTGATTCATGAATCGAAGAGAGTGTACTGAGATGGTTTGGTCATGTGGAGTGAATGGATGACAATAGAGTGGTGAAAAAAGTATATCTGAGCAAAATGAAGGAGGGAGGAAGCAAGGTGCTCAAACGGTAGAGAGGTGGGCTGCAGTCCTAACGGACCCAGGTTCAAATCTCTGCTGGGGCAGGGAACAGTTTAAGGATTTGAATTTCATTAAATCATGCTTTACTGATCTACCAGAAGACCTGCCAACCCCCACTAATACCAATACACCAATCCTGTATGAGACAGCCCTAGCATGTATTCAATATGGACGGTAGGTGTTAGCACCGAAGTGGGGACATGTAGAGGTGTAAGGTATGTAGGAGGATGTCTGGGCCTTGATAGCAGGCTGGGAAGCCTGTGCCCAGAGTCTGGGGGGGGGGGGGGAGGGGGGGGGGGGGAGAAAAAAAAGGGGGAGGGATATGGTGGATGAGTATGTGAGGAGGAGAGGTATGGAAATTGGTGAGGCTAAGGGACTGACA
>JAGKTI010025741.1:0-10526 GCA_018397915.1 Birgus latro
ATTGTCTCTTCACCACACTGTTGCATCTTTATCTCTCTTCTATCGCTACTTCAATGGTCACTGTTCCTCTGAACTGTCTGCTTGCATCCCTCCACCTCTACGACGGGCACGTAGTACCCGTCTAGCAACAAACTCTCATCCCTTTTCTGTCCAACTCTCTAATGCAAGAGTTAACCGTTACTCCCAGTCTTTTATTTATGCAACTGGTCAACTCTGGAACTGTCTTCCTATGTCTGTATTTCCTACTTCCTATGATCTCCAGTCTTTCAAACGTAGTGTGTCCAGGCATCTCGAATTGAACGGATCTTGAATTTGGCTCTCTTTTGTACTGTTTTTGTTTTTTCTTGGAGGGAGCAGTATGCAGGCCCGTGGCCTTTGGTTCCTTCTTCCATGCATTTAAAAAAAAAAAACAAAAAAAAAAACTAGTGAGAAAATGATACAGTTTAGCTGGTTGGGTGTGTTTGGTGAGTCCTTGTGATGGCATACCAGAGGGGAAGGTAACATATGGATGGGTGGTGTGAGGGGGTGGAGAGGTGCTAGATAAAGGGTGGTTCATGCAAGGTAGGATGGCTGAAAAGGTTTGTTCAGGTGCTTACTGTGGCCCATTGATGCGTGTGGGAATAGCTTCTGAGTGTGTGTGTGTGTGTGTGTGTGTGTGTGTTCCCCCTCCTCTCTCGTTTTTTGGTGGGTGCGACTCTGTGTGTGTGTGTGTGTGTGTGTGTGTGTGTGAGTGTGTGTGTTCCCCCTCCTCTCTCGCCTTTTGGTAGGTGCAACGCTGTTTGAGTGTGGGTGTATGCATGTTTGTGATTTACGTGAGAGAGTCTGGCAGTGTCAGTATAATGGTGAAAGGCGGTGTGATCGGAGTGTGTCTGTTGCCAGTAATTTATATGCATGTTTGTATAGTTATTATTATTATTATTATTATTATTAATATTATTATTATCCGCAGGCATTCTGACAATAACATTTTCATTTTCGGAATGGCTCTAGTATGTTATTTTAACTCATTCCAGATTAATTCATTCAGTTGTGAGTAATTCTGGGAGCTTGAGAGTATTAGTGCTGGTACAATTAACCTTATTATTCTCGGAACAACACTACTGTTCTATTCCTGCTATCGCCATATGGCGTTAGTAAGCTGAGTGAGTATGGCAGCCTGAGAGTGTTAGTACTTGTGCCACAAACCTTTTCTTGGTCTGAACAATCCAAGTAACATTAAGCGGCTTGAGTGAGCCACGGGTGACGATAGAAACCTGAGAGTTTTAATACTATCACCATTAGCCTTCGTGTGACCGAGTGACCTCTAGGATTCTATTCAGGGCCACACCAGATAAGTTTATTCAGCTAAGAATGAGTCATAGGAGCCTGAGAGTGGTAACTGTTGCTGCGTCATGCCAGATACAGGTTTCATTCCAGCCAACGCCAGACGATTAAGTCATGAGAGCCTGAAAGAGGTTATTGTGGGTCTGTCTTTTTCGGCTAATGTGATGCTCTTATTGACCACCAAATTCTTCATTAAAACTCTTCTAAAGTCTAAAAGTATATCACTTTGGAGGAAATTTGACTACAGAAATCAAAGATTTAATTAATCGTTGGATCCGCCTTGTGCTAGGTAAATAATGAAATGCAGTTCATAAGTTGAAGAAAAAAAAAAAGATAGCTGTAATGCCATAATGCATTTCTTCTGTCTTGAGAGAGAGACAGACAGACAGACAGAGAGTGAGAGACAGACAGACAGACAAACTGACAGAGCATCCCTTTTCTGTTTTTTAATGAGAGAGGACACTGATTGTGATTTGGCAGTAACAGGTTTTTCTCTCCTATTTCCAGGTCCAGCCGGAACTACCGTGGTGCGGGGATGGTGAGTACACAAAAGTTAAGCGTTCAACAGGCTCATTTACACTGTATATTTTAGCTTGCCTTACAATTGTCTCCTGTCTGTCTTTAATGTAGACTTGGTACAAAATACTAATATGATTCTTATCATTAGGAACTGCTAGCAGTGTTCGCCACCCGTGCTTTTACCATCACATCTTACCACCACGCACCATCAGAGGGACATACCCTTACCTCACTACCCAAGTTTTTACTACTTTGATCATCACATCACACTTCACCACACGTCACCATCACCACACACCATCTCACCCTACCACCATCCGGGATCACACCTCTCCAGTCGTTTCCCACGACACTTCGTCACCACGTTACACCACCAAAACCATACTTAACGACCAGATACCACCAGCAAACCTCGCCTACAACAGCCAGTCACCACTACACCACATCGCGCCTCTATGCTATCACACCACCACACCTCACCACCACACTTCACCACCATGCACCACTACAACAAAACTCCACAGTTAATCACCACACACCACCACCACACTTCAGCACCACATCGCTACTACCCAGAGCCGTGCACACGGGGGATGTTTGGGGGATTTAACCCCCCCCCCCCCCTCATTTAGACAGAATGAAAAATTCGAATGAAAATAATACTAAAAACGCAACTCATTAGATAAATTAAATCCTTTTAACAATATTGCAAGACACAAAAATAATAGAAAAAGAGTTTAAAGAGTTTAAAAGTTTACAAAATATAAGAAAGAACGAATTAAGAAGTTTCACGAAAGTCCTAGAATGTTTTGTTATTGAAGAGAATAAATGGAAAGTCATGGAAGGTTACTGAAAAAAAAATGGAAGTTTGTAGAACGTAGTGGAAGTTTCAAGAATGTTTCATAGCGGTATATAAACGGTACTTTTGTGCAGACTGAGTTCATTTGCGGTCAGAAATCAGCGAGTGAAGAAATGTTTTCTCTTGTTTTTCATGTGTTTTTAGTGAAAGATGTCAAGTAAAAGACCGAATTTTTTGTTTCACTTCCAAGGTTCTGTAGAGTTCAGTATGTAAAATACCCTGTGTTTGTACCCCTTCAGTACTTTAGTCAGTTACAGTACCTAGTTTACCGTACTGCGTTACGCTCCAATCAGATTGAGCCTGTGCAGGTTTACATCCAAGGGTTGGTTGGGGTTTATTACTCACGTAATCCCACTCAGGGATGAGTTAGGCTTGTCACTCTCATCCTAAATGTCAGGACCAACTTGCCTAGCATCGGGCTCCTACACTCCTCATGGGGCAATACTGGACTAGATGTTGAATGAATGAATGAAATGAAGTGAATAAATTATGTCATGATAAAACTGATATTTTTTTCCCAAAAAATCTTGCGCACAGCCCTAATGCCACAAGCCACCACACATCATCACGCCACCACCACCGCCTCACCACACCCCGTTCATTACCTCGCACGGCAGGACAGACAGTGCTAGTTACGTTTAGGTTCTAGAATGAGAGAGAGAGAGAGAGAGAGAGAGAGAGAGAGAGAGAACGGAAGTTTATATGGGTCGGAACTGCTGAGATGATCATCCTACGAATATAAATGTCTCATTGTCTGACTCACGTATACATAATACATGGACAGATGGATAGATAGATAGATAGGTAACTAGATAGACAGATAGACAGACAGACATAGATATAGATCAGAGAGACGGACAGAGAGATGAACATAGCTGCACATATGAATTATGGTACATAGATGTAGACAGAAAATGAAAATCACAAGGAATTGTAAGACACAGCTGACCCACAGGCCTAGAATTTTCTCGTGTTCGTCTGTCTCAGATACCAGTTTTTTATAAATTTTAGTTTCTTTCATGGTCTTTTTTTTTTTTGCTTCATTTATTTCATATTTTACCGCCTGGTGTTTTGCATACGTCATATACTGTGAATGTTTTTTTCTCTAATTCATCATAATGTGTCTAGTGGAAAAGTTTCATGGATTTGGAGAAAGCATATGGCACAGTGGATAGACAAGGAACGTGGAAATACTAAAAATATATGGAGTAAATGGGAAGCTCTTGAATGTCGTGAGGAGTATATATGAGGGCACTAGGACTACAGTGCGTGTGGATGGTGAATTGAGTGAATTTTTCTCTCTGAATATTTGAAACAGGGATGTGTCACGTCTCCATGGTTGTTCAGTTTGTATATGGATGGAGTTGGGAAGATACTGTATTAAGTGAGGACGAAAGGGAACTGCAAGGCTTGTTGAGTGAGTTTGAGAGGGTTGGCAAAAAACAGAATCTAAAGGTGAATGCAGGGAAGAGTAAAGATATGGTCATCAAGAGAAATGAAGTCACTGAATGAACCGTGAAACTTGATGGTGAGGAAACGGAAAATGTAAGTTCATTTAAGTACTTGGGAGGTGTGATGAGTAAGGATGGAAGTTTCGAGGATGAATTGCTTAAAGGGTACAACAGGGAAAAAAGGTTGCTGGTTCATAGAAGGCAGTGAAAAGAAATAGTGAAGTGGGCATGGAAGTGAAAAAGTCGCAGCATGATAGTAATGTGATCCCCATTCTAAAGTATGGAAGCGAAGCTTGGCCCATGTTGGAAGGACACAAGTCAAGAGTGAGGGCAGTGGAAAGGAGTTACTTAAGAGGAGCATGTGAAGTTACATGGAGAGACAGACTGACAAATGTAATGAAGGAGCATTGTGACGTGAATGTAGATGTGATTAAAAGCGTTAGGAGAATTACATTGAGGTAATTTGGCCATGTGGAGAAGATAGAGAGTGAGAGACTAACAAGGAGAGTGCATGTGAGTGAGGTGGAGGGGGGGAGAGATAGGGGGATTAATCAAGGATGAGATGGGGAAATGAAGTGTAGAGGTATACGAGAAAGGAGGGTGTAAGCTGGGGGAAGGGCACCGAAATGGCAGGGGACAGGGCAACATGGATGCGATTTGTTTGTGGCCACCACTTACGGGATTAAGGCGTCTGGCTATAGATAGATAGATTTGATAGATTTTCCTTAAATCCTTCGCTTCGGTGACGTAGTTTTTATTTATTCTTGCTAATTTTTGCTACATGCAGGCGATGTTATTTAGCGTGGAGGGTAATTGTCGAACTAGACGGATTAAATATTTACGTTTCATTACAAGTGCGCTCTTGCAGATTGAATGAAATTGACTGGAGGAAACGAAAACAATAAAAATAACACCACAGGCTTTGCAGGATAGAGAGAGAGAGAGAGAGAGAGAGAGAGAGAGAGAGAGAGAGAGAGAGACTTCCACTGCACCTTTCTCGTTAGATAATTCAAGAGAGACAGAAAGACAGAGACACAGTAAGAGAGAACTCGGCCAAAATCCTGGCCGAGTTCAAAAATGGGCACTTGGAGTCAGGGTCAAAGTCACCAAAAGGGCTGTCAAAGGTCAGCTAGTTTTTATCGCCTGCCTTTAGCACCATTATATCTATGAACGGCTTGAGCTGTCAACATGAAACATTCAGGGTATCAAGATATGGCCTAAATCTTGGACTTGGCCAACAGCATATTCTGGATGGTGAGTAGCATTCGGCTCCCGAATGATTTTTTTTCGTTTAGTTATTTATTTTGTGTGAATGCCTGTTTGTGTGTGCAGTGGACCTGTTTTAGTTCTTTAGCAGTTTTGTGTATGTGTGTGTGTGTGTCTGTGTGTTTACGTGTGTGTGTGTGTGTGTGTGTGTGTTTACGTGTGTGTGTGTGTGTGTGTGTGTGTGTGTGTGTGTGTGTGTGTGTGGTCAGAGAGAGAGAAAGAGAGGGAGAGAGAGAGAGAAGGCAGATGAAGTAAAGAGAGAGAATGTTAACGATGATCAATGAGCGAGATAGTTGAAAATTTAAGGGGAGTATGAGACACTGAGGAAAAATGAAAATGAACCAGGGAGAGAGGGAGGAGGAGAAGAGATGAGAGGTAGGGAAAGGGAAGGTGATGGAAAATTATATTAGAGGGATGGCGGGGGATTATGGAGCAGATGAGATACACCTTGATTTACGTCCATAATTACATTGGCTAGAGGTGGGGATCACTGGGACCGCGAAGTAGTCGTGTTTTCCAAATATGCAGTTTATGGATATCTTAAATTTTTCCTTTCCTTCTCCTCCTTCTTCTCCTCCTCCTCCTCCTCCTCATCATCATCATCATCATCATCATCATCATCATCATCATCATCATCATCATCATCATCATCATCATCATCATCATCATCATCATCATCATCATCACAATCATCATCATCATCATCATTTTGAGTTCTGCCATCCGTGGATGGAATGAGATGACAACAGTATTTAGAAAACAAGGGAAGAGACAACACCAGAGAGAAAGAGCCATGAACAGTATGCCTAGTGAAATGGGCAAGACTCTCACCGCCAGAATCCTGGCTGTGCATCTCTAGTCTAATAATCTGCAGTTTTTAAAAATCCCTACGATTTACAGTACCTCTCAGACAGAATCATTCCGTCGATTCTCACGTAAAAATTGGGTGTCAGACCCACGGCGTTTGCTCTTTCGTACGTGATTCATCCAGCTACCCCGAGTGTTATTCCTCTAGCCTTATCAGCTTCCATACATCACTTTTTAACACACTCATTTACCAAACTTGACCACCTTCATAGCTTACCACGCCTTTTCCCACCTCCAAGCTCAGGTTTTATCTTTTTCACCAACCTATATTCATCCATTCTCTGAACATGACCCTACCATCAAAGCACACTCTTTTCTGCTGTATTGTCAACTGTTTATTGCTCTACACATTTTATAGATTATATAATTTGTTATCCTGTCCACTCTACACATACTTCACACATTTCATAGTAATTCCCATATCCAAATCTCTGATTCATGACTTCATTATGCCATGTCAAAGGGTCAGCCACAAATGTTACTGCGGACACTAACACCACGCAGTTCTCTTGCACCCTCCTCACTCTGACCTTTGATTAGTATAAAGTCTTTCAGAGCATTAGCCACCTTCCTTCCCTGAGACACAGTACTTTCCACATCCTTTGCACACTTATCTCTCGTATCTATTATTATGCCGAACTTTTTCCCTAGTTCAAGTCTGTCTTCATTAAGCAGCACATCACACAGAAAGTCACCATTTCTCTCAACAGCCATCACTTTACACTTATTTACTCTCACATTCGAAACACGACGCTCATAAGTTTTCATAAACTTTTGCAGCAGTCTACAAACCTCCCGTGTACTCTCAGCAAACAACACGGCATCATCTGCAAACATCAGATTTGAGACACCAGTCTTCGCCATTCATTATCATCCCCACCCTTTTCTCCACAATTCGACTTTTAACCTTGTATTAGCCGAAAAATATATGTACACTAAACCTGTAGGGGAACATCACATATAATTTTTTCACTCCAGCACTGGTATTAAACCACTAGCTTAAAAAATCACTAACCCTGACACACGTTTCATTAACATCATAAAAACTCCTTTCAGCATTTAGTAATTTTCCTTCCACATATACATACGTAAAACTTGCCATAATCCGTATGTATTCACCCTGCCATATGCTGTTTCCTGACACATAAATGCCATAAAATACCTTACATTCCTTCTCACGTCCGTATTCATAATCTTTTGTACACACTAAATATTTGACCCACACATCCCCCTCCCCTACCATTCATATTCATCATGTATGTCATTTACTGGGCATTCTCGTACTTTACATTCCTCACCCTCTTATTCAGCCTTATAGCTTTTTTAGATTTCTCAGCAAATGTATACCACGGGATAGAGACTGAAAAGGAAAGACGCAGCGAATTCATAAGGAAAAATATTTGCTGTCCGTCGAACAGACACGGAAAGACAGACAGACAGACAGTTAGATAGAATACATATAAGTGAGTGACTGATGCGAGATTGGGAATAAAAGTGAGTGAGAGAGGAACTGAGAGGGAAACAGCCATAAGATAAGAAAAAATAAGGACGAGAAAAAACTTAGTGAAAGAGTGAGTCGGGGTCAACATGTGTGTGTGTGTGTGTGTGTTTGCTTTACAGAGAGAGAGGGGGAGAGAGAGAGAGCGAGAGGATCAGGAAAACAATAAAAAGGAACTAGAGATAGACACATGCAGATACACTGACTATTGTAGAAAAGGACACAGAATCCGGAAGTGACAGGAGACAACGAATGAAAATCGAAAAGCGAAAACAAAAACGGTGTGCTGAAAGCCATTGCTACACCACCAGCAGGCAGCTTTTGAAATATTTTGGCACATTTGAGAGCGAGAGAGAGAGAGATACGGAGGCAGAGAGAAGGGGGGGAGGGAGAGATCAGAGGGAAACAGAGAATGACAGATATGCATACGATACATATAGACACATGAATGGAGAGAGAGAGAGAAAGAGAGAGAGAGAGAGAGAGAGAGAGAAAACGAGATTTAAAAAAAAAAAAAAAAACGTTCGCATGTCTAAAATCACTTGTACAAAACCAACCAGCAGTTTTTAAAATGTATTGCCGTGGCTCTGCTCACCAAACAAATATATCTTTCTGCTTCCGACACTAAAATATTTCCCTGGTTGTGAATAGAGTAGCTCGAGAAATTTATACTCTCTTCTTTCCATGTGTGTGTGTGTTTGTTTGGAGGGGGCAAGGGGTGTAGGGGGGTGTGCTTTGATTTTGTTTTGTGTTGGTGGTTCTCATTTCAGTACCATTTTTTTTATTTTAATTCTTGCTCCCTACTGATGATTTTTTTTTTTCAGCTTCGGGAGACTTCTTTCTCTGCGATTTTTTCTTTTTTTATTTCAGATGATCATTCATAGAGAAGGGATTGTTGCACTGTTTTTCTTTTTTCTTTTGCTACTCAGCAATGTATTTATCAAACTTTGGATAGACATAGTTTTGGACAAAAAGGGATTAAACTCAACAGAGGCAGGTTAGCATTTCTGTTTTCACTCCTTGTTGGGTCTGTGGCTGCATTTGATTATATTCTGTATGCTGTATATTGTCTTGTTCTGTGTAGTTGACTCGCGATCTCATAGCCTCTCAAAAGGCCAGGCGATGCATAATTTCACCCAACCTCAAGGATTCCAGGAGAAGCTATAACAAACCGGCTGCTATAGTTGTGATTCCATCATTTTGTGCTTGTGGCAGCATTTAACCCTTTCATGGTCGTTACAACTCTGGAATTTTATTCCAGCTAATGCCAGACGATTTTATTCAACTGGGTCAGCCAATGGACCTTGAATGTTAATATTGTCACCAGTGACATTCTCGTGGTGGGAAAATTTTTAGTGTTCTATCCCAAGTGATGTCAGACTATTAGCTTCAGCTGAGAGTGAATCGTGGGAGTCTGAGTGTTAATACCGTCACCAGTCACCCTGTTCTTGTCGGCACAGTTCCAGTATTCTTGACAGTGCCTAATGATATTCTTCAGCCGAGAATAAATTATAGGGAGCCTGAAAAAGTACAAGGTCACCATTAAACTCCCTCCTAATCGGGACATCTCTTTGATATTCTAGTTCAGCTAAAACCCAAAAATGATTGTACTGTATTCAGCTAAGAGTGATTCACAGGAACATAGAGTTAATTGTGTTTTTCATATGTGGTCGACCGAGTTATGATCTTAAAAAAGGCCAGGTAATGCTTTATCAGCTGCTTTCATGAATTCCAGAAATAAATGCAGAAAAAGACTGATTTGTGCAGATCCGTTCCATCTCTTTATTAGGGCTGTGAGTACGTTTTGCTGGGCCATTTCGGAGTTGTGGAATAGCTTTGACTGATTATTACGTTCTGTTTAGCTGACCCGAGTTCTTATAGCCTCTTCAAAGGCCAGTCGAATATTTCACTCTCAATCTAAACGTCCGAGAGAGGGAGGCATATATAGACTCAAATATAACTGTGTTCGAGGAAGAATTAGTGACTGCCATGTATATATTATATTTTCTTTTGTGGAGCTTATCCAAAATCTTATGAACTTAGAAACACTAGAAGATACAATGTCACGTCTTTTAGCAGATTCCGGAAACAGAATCATATAAGACAGCAGCTCCAAAGCCACCTTTTTGTTGGGACAGTGGCACGGTCGTGTTATTTTCTGTGATTGACCATCTTGTCATTCTTTCACAAAATACAAGATGGGTTATGTATCCACCCTCGCAAAGTCCGGGACGGACACCGTAAAGACCTGGGTTATTGCGCTCCTCACATTATGTCGAGGTTGTGCTTTTTTGTTTTTGTTTTTTTTGTCTGTCCAAGTTTTCGAACTCTTTCAAAAGACCCGGCCATCTATAATGCCATCGGATCTCATTTGGTCTTGAAGTATATCCATATCGTAGACAATACTAGACAGGTTTGTACAAGTTCAACGTTCCTTTAGGACTGTGATGACGTTTGGTTGAGCTGTTTTATGCGGCTGACCGAGTACTCACACTGCAACACAAACAGCCAGGTTATGCATAGAGTCATTCGCTCTTGAATGTTCTGGTAACAGGATTATCAAAGCATCAGTTCGTGCCGCTGTACTTCAACTCATGTGGCTCAGTTTTGACTATGTGGCTCAGTTTTGCCTGCCTTTGGTTTATTTAATCTTTTAATTAAATACTTTATTATTATTGTTATTATTATTATTATTATTATTATTATTATTATTATTATTATTATTATTATTATTATTATTATT